>VNJV01005365.1:0-73639 GCA_008042635.1 Drosophila nikananu | reverse complement strand
TTTTTTTTAATTTTAGCTTAGTGTATTTGTTGTATTTTCCAAGCCAAATAATATTATAATGCTCCCCCAAATCGGTCACACTGATACTGAGAGCGCTCTCCCCACGATCGGGGGTTCAACCCATGGGTTCTCTCAAAGGTTCTCTTCCAATGCGATAAGAATTAAAAACAAAAACATCTGTGAAACACTAACGACCCCAGTAGTGCAGGTACAAATCAACATTTCGATTAGATTGAGCTCGAAAAAAAACTAGAACGAATTGAGAAAACCCGGAAGCCATCGGAACCTTATAATGTTAGTTGTTAACTGGTTGACCTAAAATTCGGCGGAATACAGAGTGTTGGGAAGCAAAATAGTGAACAAATTATAGGAATAAATTGTAAGCCTGAAACCTTGAACTTTACCCTTTTAATAAATTTAATACTTTTTTTAGGAACTAGGTCAGTTGTCTACTTTGAGATGAGCCAGAAAAAGTCTGTACTTTGCGTGGGCTGCACCGTGATCGACTTTGTGACCATCGTTGGCAGTTATCCCAAGGAGGACACCGATCGACGTTGCCTGGATGGATTCTGGCAACGTGGCGGCAATGCCTCCAATGTAAGCACCACGCTCAGAGTTCTCGGCACCAAAGTGGACTTCTTTGGCATTCTGAGCAGTTCCGATGCGTTTCGTGTGCTCCTCGAGGATCTGCGACGGCGGGGGATCGGCACACGGAACTGCCCCCTGACCGGCAGGGATCCCCCGTTTTCATCGGTGATACTGTCACAGGACACGGGCTCCCGCACCATTATCCACTGTAATAAGGATTACCCGCAGACCACGTGGGAGGACTTCAGCAAGATAGATCTGTCACAGTATGGATGGGTACATTTCGAGGCGCGCAACACGATTCATACCGCCAGGATGATGCAGAGCATCCGAGAGTACGACCAGAAAACCGGGCAACGCACCATCATCTCCCTGGACTTTGAAACAAGGTACGATCAGAATTTAGAACTGTGCCAGCCCTGCGACTATGTGATCTTCTCCAAGGAGCTGGCCTCCGAAAAGGGCTGGACGACGCCCCAGCAAACAAGCCAAGAACTAGCCGCCGATATTTCTGGTAAAGGAGGCAAAAAACCCGTTATTATCTGTCCCTGGGGCAGTGACGGAGCCATGTGTCTGGATTCATGCGGGAACTTCCACAAATTTTCATCTTATCAGCCGGAGAAAGTGGTGGACACTCTAGGGGCTGGAGACAGCTTTGTAGCGGGATTTATAAAGGCCACCTTTGAGGATCAACGGTGTCTGAGGGAAGCTGTGGATTATGCCAACCTCGTCGCTAGTCGCAAGATCGAGGGATTCGGTTACGATCATATAAGTTCTGTCATCTCAACGTGATGTCCCTTTAAACGAATTTAACGCTGACAAAATAAATACAATAGTTTTGACAATTAATTGTAAATGTAGAGAGTGACATATGTTAAAAAGTAGAATTTAAAATATATACGCAATATTTAAGTTGCCAGGATTTCCAACTTATTCTAGTCGAGGCCAGCATGTTATTGCATACAAAAAGCATCTAAAAACAACAAATCGGATACCTATAGTGTTTTGGAAAGAACAGCGCTTATTTATGTATTTCTCACAAATTTTATAAACTTGTCAAATTCATTATGATTATATATAATTATTATTTTCGCGATTGTTGGTTATGGGCAGAGACGTCTGTTGTTGGTCTGCTGTGTGCTTGCACAATTTAGATTATCCAAATTGAAAATCAAGAGGGATCCATGGCAGGATGAGTCTCCCTCGGGGGAATTCTTCAAATTGGAGCCTCTCTCTTTCGTTGTTGTCGTCGTCTACGTGAATCTGATAAAGTCTCCTCGTTGGTCATTAATATCCGAACCTATGGACGTGGCAGCATTGACACCAATGCCACTAGAAGTACTGCCGGATTTCTGCTGGCTGTTCAGGCCCTCAATGAGCTGGTAAATAATTCAAGTTTTATAATTCTCACAAATATATGTAAGTCTATTATATAGTTGACTCACCTTGGATCGCAGGCGCTTGAGTTTGCGCAATCGTTCTAGCCAATTCGATGCATATGGATGCTTCTTCTGCACACTTTGGTAGACCAGCGAGGCGAGCTGCAGATAATCCGTATAAATAAATGAGTTAACTTAACTCATTATGCTTTTTAACAGAAACTCACATTGGCGTGCAGGGCCATTTGTCGGGCCAACAGGGGAGCACTACGATCGGAGACGATCCGGGGCTCTGGATGGCACACGAACTTTGATATCTCAGAGCGTGCCTTCACATACACTCTGTTGGAGTTTAGCTCAAGTGGCTCCACAATTACGCAAGCGTAGTTGAATTGTCCCTGTAAATTATAAACATTAATTAATATTAATTGTATCAAGCGGAAAACAAATAAATAATAATTAAAGTTAAGGTAAAACTAAAATTAATCTCAATCCTGAGATACTTTCTGTGATATTTCACAATATACTCACGGATATGGTGTTCAGATTATATTCCTCGCCGCTTTCGTTGTAGATGATCTTCACAAAGTCGTTGCCAATATGGCTCTTCTTCAAGTTGCAGTTGGGATCATCCTGCAGATTGGTGGGCATCAATGTGGCCACATGGAAGGTGACCTGTAAAGGAATACCACAAGGGCTGCAATGCAAACATGCTGCAAAGAATCTAAAATCTCAGACCACCGACCTGCAGTATGTCATCTTTCCAAATGTAGGCAAACTTGCCGTCAGCTCCATTCCTGTCCAGCATGATGAACAGGTTGTTTTGCTCGGCCTCCTTCAGGCTGACCAAGGTGCCAATGTTGCGCAGGAACTCCACATATCTCGAGCTGCCGTGCGAGTTGCGCAGGATCTCCACCTCGTTGTTGCACTGTCCTTGCCCCACGTACAGCACGCCGATCTTGTGCGTCTCGAATGGCGGCACCAGATCGATCAGGGTCACGGCGCTAGCATTTTCCGGTCCCACTTTCAGCGGAACATCCGTGACGCCCAGCTGGCCGGTGGTGTAGAGCTGCAGGAACACAAAGCTGGGGTTCATGCAAAGCTTCGTGTTTATGGGCGGCTTGGCGGTGCCGAAGTTCCGGAAACTGCTCGCCGGCGGCGGACATGCACCACTGCCGTTGCTTGGTATTCCCGAAATGGTTTTTGAGCGTCCCCGCATCATGTCGCCATTGCCATTGTTGCCGTTGTCATAATCGGCGGGCATCACGCCTCCGACATTTGCTCCATTGCTGCCGCCGCCACCGCTACTAGACTTGGCCAGGGCACCGGGCTGCGGAACGGAGGTGCCACCAAAGCTGGATAACCTTCCAGACGTCAGCAAGGGCAGCTGCCCAGGAGAAAGCGGAGGTTTTCCCAGCTTCAAGGTAGATCCTCCACCAGCCTGAAGGGTGCTGCTGCTGCCACCGGCTACATGGCTGCTCACATCGTCCGCCGAATGCTGCTTGGGCGGCAGAGTTCCACTCTCTGGCTGCAGGGCCTGTACAGCCGAGGGCGGTGTGGAGCCGGCAATCTCTTCCGGAATGGCCTCGCAGCTAACGCGCATATCCTTGGTGCTGTATTGCACACTCTTCTTTTTCAACGTGAGCTGCGATTGCGGCTCATCAACGGCGGACTTAACAGGCTCCTGGGACAGTGGCATTGGCTTGTTGGTCAAAAAGGACTGCCGCCAGCTGGAACTCATCTCCGGACTGGAGTTGACCCGACGAACGGGGTTCCGCGCGCGACTCTGAGAATCCTCGAAGGCCAACGAGTCGTCGTCCGCCTCGCCGTCGCTCACACTACCGCAGAGAGCGGCCTCCTTGCCGCGCTTTCCGGCTGCCGAAACCCGTGGAATGGGAATGGCAGCTGCGGCTGCACTGCTGGACGCATTTCCATTACCATTACCATTTCCGTTTCCGCTTTCGTTGCCGCCACCCACAGAGTGAATCTCCTCCTGTCGCTGAAGGGCACGAGCCTTGGCCACCATCCGGCTGCGAATGGCACTCGCCGCTTGCGGTTCAGGAGCTGCAGATGGGTTTGCCTCCGGTTCCGGTTCGGGATCTGCAATCTGCGGATGAGACGGAGTCTTCTGAATGGTGGCGGTGTCCGGTCCAAAGACTCCACCATGAGCCGTGGGCAAAAACAACGAGACAACGTTGTTAAATGGCAAATCCTGGCCGTAACAGTCATTAGTGATGGGATTCTGAATGCGGGTGATCCAGGAGACATTGCCAGTTGGCCGGCGGATGAGAATTTCCGCCCAGCCGGTGCAGGCGCGCACACACACCGCCTGCTGTACCACCGAGCCCCCCGACGACGGACTCATGCTCACCGAAGATTGCGACAAGGAATTGCCAAGGAGCGATGTATTGCTGCCAGTGTGCGGTCCCTCCTCGCCCAGTCCACCGCTGCCCAGGGCCTCGGGATTCGAGCCACGACGGGACAACGCGTCCAGCGAAGCGGTGGAACTGTTGGAGATCTGTCGGTGCGGATGGCCTCCTGTGGCTGCCGAGTTCGAGGACGAAGAGGAGGTCAGCTCGGTGCTGCCTGCCGATTCGTTTCCGCTGCTATGCTGCAGGCTCACCTTAGTGTAGCGTCTTTCCCGCTCCGGCGACAGTGGGGGAACGGCGGAAGCATCGCTCAAACTCTTGGAGTTCAGGCTTATGCTGGGCGCCTTGCCCAATTGAGCGCAACGCTCGCAAAGACCGCTGCGCGTCGGGGCCGATGGGCAGCCGGAAGTGGTTATGGTAACCAGATTGTGGCCCACCAGCCAGGTCTGGGAAACACCATCCTTCAGCAGGTATTCGGCAGCAGGAAGACTGCAAGAAGGAAGTGTTTTCAATGACTGTAGCAAGGTTAGAAGGTTAGAAACTTACCGCTTGGGCATCGACGGGCAGGGCGAATAGGTGTGCCGGGCCAGAAAGTCGAAGCAGGTTTCCGCCAGCTCGGCATGGATGTTGCGCAGTCCGATGTTCATCTGGGGGCGCATTTCCAGGTCGTTCCAGGCATTGGCGTTGTTCCGACTGCCGCCTTCGGTAAGGCTTGTGCTCCGCTTTCTGTTGGACGAGTCCTCGTTGAGAGAATTCAGATTCACAATGTCGCTGGAGAGCATCTTGGCATTCGACTGAATCGACTGAAATGAATCAAAATATATAAAGTTATACTTATAGCTGGGAGCCCCGCCAACTTACGTTCTTGATGTAGTTTACGCAGTTCTTGCGCAGCTCCAGCTTGCATTTGAGGAACCATCCGGCGATGATGTGGTGGGCCAGGGACACTGTATAGTGATCGTAGCGATGCGGCTTTGTATACGGAAGGGTGATGGCAAAGACATACATGTTGTGCATGTTCGTGAAGTTCGCAAAGAGATGCTTGGACAGGTGGATTAGCACTGCAAAGGAGATAAGTAACCAATTTTTATTCACAAAGGTGACTTGATTTTGCTGTTCAATCGACTCACGCGACAGAAACTCCAGAACCGGAGTGGCCAGCGCATTCGTGTCGGACATCTTGCTCATCTGCAGCAACACCGCCGGCAACTTTCGCATCAGAGCCTCCGGCATCTCCAGTATCAGAATCGTCATCGTGTTGATGCAAACGCTGGCGACGCCAGTGAGAACCCTAGAATTGAGAGCCGTGATGATACCGTAATGCTGCGGCGGCTGCAGGCTTTCATGGTAGATGACCAGCGAGGCGATAGCGGGCAGGACCAAGGCGTGAAATTCGTCGGTGGGCCGCTTGAACTTATTGTTGGTCATCGAGGTAATCTTGAGGAGTGTGTTGGCCATTTCCTCTATATCGTTGCCTTGGACCAATGCTTTGTTCTGCAGCACTTTTGGCAGCTTTCGGATGACCAGTTGAAACACCACATAGTCAGTGTCTTGCTCCAGGCAGCGCACAATCAGCTTGCACATTCGACGCGTAGAGATGGCTGTGGCGTGCGCCTGCGGCAACAGTGGCGAATCAATGCCCAGATAGTGACTAAACTTGACCACATCGCTGTTGCCCTCCGGATAGCCTATGTGGTAAGAGCCATTGGCACGGGCCTGCAGCAGCCAACTGAAGATCTGTAAAAGTTCGTAGAAAATCAAAGAGTGAAGTTAGACGTTAATATCAGAAAACTATCTACGGTCTCTACTTACTTTAAATCGCACCAAGCTGGTCTGCTCAAAGATCTTGGGCCGGTCGTAATGCAGCTCCAGGTGATCCATTAGAATGTTGAATATCTTGAGGGCGTGGGCAGCTGGCATGCGGTGCAGCTTGATGGCAAATACCTTGACCAAACCATCGACGGCAGCTATAATATCGGCGATTTCCGACTCATTGCTAACCCAAACGTCAGAGTCGCCCGCTCCCGATGGCCCATGACGGGAGTGATCAAATGGTCGGTTGATGAGCGCCTCCAGGATGTCCAGCAGATCCATGCAACGTTTTGTGTCACAGTGCGTCGCAAAATTAGCCAGAGCACGGGCGACAGCCACGCGGACAAGCACACTAGGCTCCAGATGGATGTTGGACAGCAGGACGAGCACCACCCTACTGAGAATCTCCTCCTCGTAACAGGCACGGTTCTGGTCCATAATCCGTACCAGCGCCTCGATCGTCTTGATGCGCACATTCACATTGGACATGCGATAGTAACGACGCACGAACTGGGCGAGCACCTGAAGCCATTCCGGTCGCGTGGCAGTCACGCGTCGTGATCGGTACTCGATGAGGGCCAGAACGGAGGCCTCTGGACGGCGGTCGGCCACCCTCTCGATGAGATCGTAGATGCGCTCAACGTTGCCCAGAATCTGGGAGCGGTCCTGCTGCAGCAGCTTTTCTATGCAGTCGATGTTCTCATGAAAATTTATCTGCAAATGATGCAGTCGGTCCTTGTTAATGTTGCTCGCCTCATAGTACTCGATATTGCTGACTATCGCCGACATTATGTCGCAGATGCGATCCCAAATGATCTCGGAAAGCTGCTGCTTGTTAATAACCATGCGAACGCTGAGAATCACCTCAAAGGTAACGATAACTTGTCGACTGTCCAGAGCCTGAAAATTACACGGATTAGAGTCTCTCTCCCAATGCACTGGGCAGAGTCTCATCTCTGCTTACCCGAAGAAAGGCTGTCAGTACATTCGTAGCATAGGTCATCGGTGAAACCTGAAAAATAATGTTTGATCCGAAGATGTTCATATTCAGGTGGAAGACAGCACCGCGAAGCATGTGTGCGTCATCGTAGAGGGCACGATCGTTGAGGATGCTGCACATCATCTTCATAGAATGATAGCCAAGCTGTGTGCCCAGCAGGTTCTTCATGATCTGTAAGTAAAGCATACAGCAGTTAGATTGTGTAAAACCTTCGAGAAGCCAAACTCCCAAGGACCTCGTAGTATCTAGAGATAAAAAGAACCGAGGTCACTACCCAGAAAACTGGGTCGTCGCCCCTCTCAGCCTAAAGACCTTGAAATTGTGTTTTTCCACTAAAATGCACAAATTCAATGATCACATTTTGGGAGTAGGGCTAATCATCATCTGACGGAACAGGCATGTTAGGCGATAAGAGCAAGAAAGGGGGAGTATCAAGCCAGATACACACTGAGCAGAATTCTCATTAGTATTAATAGGAAAATGTAGGAGCCAATCTCTGCCAGCGATTGCCAAATGAGCTGATAAATCCGCAGACAAAGCGAGGGCATAAAAAGCGAAGCATTCCCAAATCATCACCGCACTCGACGGAAACTTCAAAAATAAACGCACATCCTACGGAGAATGGAATGTGAGTGACTTCTTAGCAGAATTGCAGAACATTGGATTCAATTTAATCAAAAACTTCTCTACTTCCGCTCAGATCAACTTATATTAGTTGGGCTTCTGCTGGCCGTCAGTGTAGTGGAATCGCTCACAGCGGAGCCGGATATCGGGGCTCTTTGCCAGATTTCCGACCCATGGCAAATGTTACCACACGAGCATCAATGCCATAGGTTCTATGTCTGCACCGGTGACCAGGAAGTGCCCTTCCAGGAGTTCAGCTGTCCAGCTGAATATCATTTTAGCAGGGAACTGAAAATATGCGTGCCCGGCGCTTGCTCCGATAACCAATCCTCCCCCACTTGTGGCAGAATAAACCACGTTGAACGAGTTTCACACGATTGCTCGCGATACATGCAATGCTTATCCGGAGGTGCCTATGCTGTGGCAAAGTGTTCTGCCGGAAACTACTTTGATCCTAACCGCAAAGCCTGCCTTCCCGTAGCGGTGACAGCTGCTCACCAGTGCAGCTGTGTGCTACCGGATAACGCCACCTTGGCCAACTCTGATGACTGCGAGACCTACTTCCGCTGCCAGTCAGGAGAAGCTGTGTTGGTGCAGTGTCCCCCCGGGGAGTACTTTGAGGCCAAAGTGGGCACCTGTCTGCCGGACTACACGGGCATCTGCCTGGAGAAGCCCACAATGCCGCCTCAATTGATGCTGCCTGAAACAGCTCTGGCCTTGGACGAATGCATACGGACGGGAAGTCGCCTGGCGCCACATAGTCGTGACTGTCAGCGATACTTTGTTTGTGCCAGGATGAGGGTTATTGAAATGCACTGTCCCCGGGGTCAGTACTTTGATGCGGTGCATCGGTTGTGCAGCCTTGATCGCCAAAGCGAATGCGACGTTTCCACAATGGTTGAGATCAAACAGAAGCAGCCAAATAAAGAGGATCAAGATGTGCAAAACATTGTAGGAGTGGAGCTAGAGTCGGCTGAAGATCTAAGCTTGCCAGCGTTAGAGGTTAATGCCAAGCAGCCGCCGCCGCCGCCAAATGAACGGGAAGTTGTAAGCAACTACGACAAGTTCTCTTCGAAGTTCGTCTCGCTATAATCAGTTAATTGTATGATATTCATAAAAATATATATCTTAAACCCAAACTGCAGAATAAACATGTACACCTGCGAATATATTTCAAAAAGGGAAAGATATCAATGGACTCGAAATAATTTAGGTCAAGCGAATAAAAAGGGTTAATGGTACTACACTGCTATTAGAATAACTTTTAAAGAAGGTTTTAATGTACACTTTAATGTACATTTGAACATGTTTCTATTTAATATTTTAAAACATTACCCGAAAAAACTCACCTTAAATGAAGCCGGACAATAAGGCGCATGATTGACTGTCCGACATAGGGTTGTGATGCACTGCGGCAGTGGCTCGCTGGGAAAGATGGTGTAGCCGATGACCATCTCCAGGATTGTCAAACACTGCAGGCCAATCTCATCTACAGTAACGCTGCAGCTTAGTTCGCAGGCATTCCTTTGGAAATAAAAAGCGTTCGGATATTATACTTGCTCCATTAATTTGCACGTAATCTTCACCCACTGCACGATTCCGACGAGAATGTCCTTGTCCAGATGGGCGGCATTAAACTTGATCAGATTGACCAGCATGTCAAGATAGGGGCTCAGAAGATTGGCCTCAGTGATCGCTGGGATCCAGAGAAGCATAAACTTGCCAATCTACAAACGAACCAATAACCAACCAATGACGTCAGGTTTCACGGCAGCAGTCAATCGCTTACCTTCTCCTCGAAGTTGGTGATGTCCTTCCCATTGTCGGTGAGTGTGTCTAGCAGGTCAAGCAGGTGGCGCAGATCCTCGCGTGCTTCGTGATTTTGAATGACCAGAAAGAACTTCTCCCGCATGATGGTCAGGTTCTTGTACTGTGTGTGGATGAGTCGCTTGTAGAAGCTCAACGCTATCTGACGCGTTTCGGCCGGCTTGTTGGGCACGATGAGATCGTTGGTGAGATTAAACAGACTGGTGATGGAGGTCTGAAAGGAGGGGAATAAGCAGTATTCAAGACATTGATTCCCTCGCCACCACGCACCTCATCCAGGTTGAAGCTGTGCAAATACATGTCACCCAGCTCCTTTAGCATCCTGCAACGCTCCGCCACCGGCTGCTCCGGCCGTAGTTCCCTTTCAAACTCCGGCCGCAGGGTCCGCTCTCCCACATATCCTGCGCAATAGTAAATATAAGCACTTGTAAAGTCTTCTTTATGTTTCCAATAAGAGTGCGCGAACTCTTTGTTACCTGCCGGCTTCGTTTTCAGAAACAGCTTGAACTTGGCCTTGTCCTTGGAGCTCATGTTGCTGCGTCGGTCGTGGGCGTGGTCGGTGGATCAGTTGGCGGTGTGTGAGTGTGGGTGGAACCAGCGATTCCCCAATGTATATCCTTATAACAATTTACACACAGAACAGAGAGCAAAAAATCAGCAAAACAGCTGAAACAATCGTGGCAGTGTTACCAGGAGAAGCAGGTCTAATAAGATCAAAAGGTTCTTGGCGAAAAATACCAACTTGCAAACGTGTGGAAAACATAAAAAAAACTTAATACAGCAAAATACATATGTATGTATATGTTTACATCATGAATATGCATTATGAATATACCAGCACATTTATTTACGTTTATTTACCACATTCTAAGGGATTGCTTTAAACCAAGCAATCCCAATATGGTATGGTCCAGGAACAAGCGCCTAAAGTATTTGAAAAAAATTAAATAATAAGAAAATAATAATCAGAAAGAATAAATGGATAGAGAATTGGATTAAAATAAAAAAAAATAATATAATAATAAGACCAAAATATAAATATTAGATATAGAAATAGGCAAATGGTGAACAGTCGGAAGATGCGTCGAAGTAGCAACATTATTCAATTATAAAATCAAGGCCTAGTTAAGTTTTCTCACATTAAATACTCTGTTCAGAGAGAAACAGAAAAAAGGTCGACGCGGCGCATCATCGTACAATATTTTTGGCAGAAGTAGTTTTTAAAATTAAATGGTCTTGTAAAAATGTTGCCGCTTCTAGGCCCTTGGTATATTCACGGTGTAACTTAGTATATTTGTCGGTATAGATTTTTCAGTTGAACTGCGGTCACACTGCTTGCATCATCTACCAGCGCGTCTGTAAAGTGTTAAAATAATTTTTTACTATAGAATCGCCTTGGGAAAAGCAGTCAATCCAAAATAAACATATTCATCGTGTGTAAGCCAGCCTGATTCCGTTTATAATCTGAGCATTTGCCCCGATTGCTTGCGAATAGCAGCTAGCACCGAATTCGGTCTGCTAATTGGTAAATCCGATTTCCAGGGAAGGAGACGCAAAAGGAGAAGCGGAAAACAAAAGGAGGTGGAAAACAACAGTTAATCGTCAAATTTTACGCGTCGTACAAATAGGCAAAGGTGAGCAACTACGCTGTACACGCTCACACACACTGGCGCCTTATCGCCTGAGTATGGGTGTGCATAAAAAATTAAAACAATATTTGCTCATCCGATTATTACTATAATAATTCGCGTCCATATATTATTAGCAGTGTGCGTGCGCCTGCCCTGAATATCCGAGCTGGTGTGCGGGCGCACGTGTGTGTGTGTGATGAAATGCAATTTTATCTTGGCATTTTGCGCGCCTCTGCGTTTCGTTACCCTTGTGATTCCGAATCCGATTCCGTTTTGCTTTCCTCCATTCCATTTTCGCTTTTGTTTGGAAAAGCTCTGTCGCCATATTTTCGAACGGTCGCTAACATTTCACTCGTACCCATCGCTCCGAAAGGTAAACCCACCCACGATGAGCTCCGCGGAGGAAAACAGCAACAGCCCGGCCACCACGCCCCAGGACAACGATCCCAATGAGAAGGCAAATCTCACGGATCTGGAAAAGCTCGAGGAGGAAAAGTTGAAGTCCAAGTATCCGGGCGGAATGCGAGTACCCGGTGGTCACTCTGCCTTTCTCCAGAAAAGGCTGCAGAAGGGGGTGAGTGTTAAAGGTCATCATCCACCTACTAGGTTAGCTTACGCTGTGACAACGTACAGTGTTTACATACACATCGTCTAGCCTATGACCTTAAGAACTTAATGGATTTCTTTACCATGCCTACCTACATTATAACCAAAATTTATTTTCTTTCCCGCAGCAAAAATTCTTTGACTCTGGAGACTACCAGATGGCCAAGCAGAAGGGTGGCGGTGTTAAGCAAGTCTTTGCCAACAAGGTGACCACCGGTGAGGCGATTCCCACGCCAGAAACCGTGCCGGCACGCAAAACGTCGATCATCCAACCATGTAACAAGTTCCCGGCGACGAGCTAATTCACTCACCACCTCTCGTCACGCCTCCACACCTACACCCACAACCTCAACTGCAGCCAGTTTACCCCCGTTCCCACTTCAAATGCTCTATACCTAATTTTAAAGAAAAACCTATTGCTAAGATGGCTGCTGGCCGGATTTCGCGGAAATTTAAACAGAAAAGAAAAAAAACAGAATTTGTAAGTTCCCTCGTAAATTTAAAGCGCCACCCGCACCGAGCACTTTTCTCTGCGCCTTCGCTAGTGGCCAATCAATCTCAAGGTCCCGTCTTCAGTCCATCTCTCAGGCCTGAGAAGCGAAGATAAGGAGTTAGTAAGCCGGGGCAGCGCAAACTTTATTGAAACAGTTATATATATATATTTCTATCTGTGTAACATTAACATAACTTATCCTGATCGTACGTAGTTGTAAGTATTACGAGCATAATAAATTTAAGTTGGAGCCAGAGCCACACAGCATTGTTCTCCGTAAATAAGTGGGTTTCCGTCAAAAATTTATGATGTACTCTTCTCTGAACTTCTTAAAGTATGGTATAAATGTTAATAATAGGCACGTTTGTAAACATCCGAATAGGTCGCTGCTTGCAGAATATTCAAATTTTCTGGGCGAGCTTTAGATTCGTTTTTTAAATCAAGCGGAGCGATGATAACTTCGCCAGTATTGAGCTAAAATAAATTGTATGTACGTGCTACTTAAAATGTGTTGATTTCCTGGGGTGCTAGATCTACAGCTGAGGGCAAGTGTTTGTTTAACTGATAAATGCCTGGGTGGCAATCATCTTAATTGATTATTCAAATCGCATGGCAGCCAATTTAAAATTACAAGTCAGATTAATTTAGTTCAAAATAAAATTTATATAAATAGTTAAATATATAATCCTGGAAAATTCCTAAGCGATGCAGACTAATATTAAGCTTCTGTCTGGAACTATCTACTCCTGCGTAATTATGTAACGTCTAAAGCTTTAAATGAGATAAAAACATCTTTATTTAAAATTGATCTCCATTGTGTAATTTCCGCCAACTTCCGATTATTAATTTTTTTGGCCCTGGAATAGTTCCTATGTAAATTTTATAGCTCTTGTATATTTTGTAAGTTACTTATCATTAAAATAAGAAGTTACGGGAAAAAGTTAAGTGTTAAGTTTTATTCCACTTATTCGCGATTTTGTATTGTGGCGCGCTCTTGTGATGCTGAAAACATCGAAGTCGTTTTTACGATGTTTTTGTTGATATCGATGTTATACGATGGACGTTGGCCGCTGACGACAGCAAAGTCTGGCAACGCAGAAAAAAATAAGAAACGTTGCCAGACTTTTTGGTCGTCAGCGTTACCAGACTTTGCGGCATATAAATAAAAATAACTTTTCTGGTCACACTGTCGAACGCCATCAGAAAAGCAAGATTTGAGGAAACCGAAGTTCAAATGCAATTTTAGCACTCCTAGTTGCGATTAAAGTGCTTTTCGCAACTATAACCGTGCCGGTCTCTGCTTATAGACCTTTGCGTGCAGCTCGGATTCCCGCCAACCGGTCGAAAACACGGAGAAATGTAGATGTCCACCAAGCGGCGGTCGCAGCAGCAGCAATAACAAAAGCAAAAGTGAAATTAACGCCGCAGGAGAAGCGAAACTGGAGTTTCTCAAGGCGGCGGCGCCATGGATAACCTGAAAATAAGCGAGAAACTTTTCGAAGATGTGATTTATTTTGTGCTCGGAAACTTGGATGAAGAGGTAAAGAGGCGCTGTTGCCTGTACTTGCATTGTGCGTGTGTTTGTGTTTGTGGATGCGGCTGTGTGTGTAGTGCGCACACAGGGTGCCCCGGAGCAATGCGCGCCAATTGCCGCAGACCAAAACACCTAATTTTGCAAAGGGTGATTCGGGCACCAGGGCACTATGCGGAGTTGCTATAAACCTTCCGGCTTAACGTTTATAGCACACGATCACCTGCTTACTGTTTATGGGATGGCAATTAAAAAATGTTTTCGAAACTAAAAAACTTTCACTATTGCAGATCGAACGCTTCCTTAAGAGCGGCGGCGCCCAATCGAAGCTTTTCCTATCGGACACAATCACACATCTGATATGTGCCACCAACTATTCGGAGGAGGAGCTCTCCATGAACTTGGACCTGTACAGCGCTGTACCCGTCACGGAGCAATGGATCGTACACAGCGCCAAGCTGGGCAGGATGGCCTCGACACGGGCCTTCGACCCAAGTCCCAATCAGCTCCGCCTCATGCGCGGCATCCGTGTGGCCATCACAAATGTTGTGGCGGGTGATCGCAGGCGCCTTTATGCCATGCTCACCTACCACGGGGCCGTGGTCACGCACAGCTTTGGGGCCACGAACACGCATCTGGTATGCGGGGCGGCCAACGGGGGCATCTACAACAAGGCGCTGGCGCTGCCCAAGAATGCCATTATCATAGTGACGCCGGACTGGGTGACGGACTGCCTCAAGTCCAGGAGCTGCCTGCCCACTGAGCCCTATCATCCCAGGCTGCTGAAGCCAATCGAGAAGCAGCGGACGCAGAAGCAGCAGGCAGCATCACAGCAACATCTGCAGCAGCAATTCCAGCAGCAGCAATTGCAGCACCAGCAGCAACTCCAACAGCAGCAGCAAATCCTCCAGCAGCAGCAGCAGGCGGCACAACAGCAGCAACAACAACAGCAGCAAATGCCTGCCACTTCTTCGTCAACGCTATCGGACATCCTGGGCTTTGGCGAGGACAGTGCAGCTGCCAAGAGCATCGCTAGCATCAAGTCGCAGCTTCAGGCCTCGGCCGAGCAAATACAGCAGCAACAGTTGCCCGTGCCCAGTACCCAGCAGCAGCAGCAAGTGGTCTTCGTGCGACCTCAGCCGCAGCCACAGCAGCAACAGTTGTTGCAACAGGGCGGTCCTCAAGCGCCGGCGCCTCCACCACCACACCCGCAGCAGCAACAGCAATTAATTATACAGCAACAGAAAATCATACCCGCCACACTGCAGCAGCCGCAGCAGAACCAGCAACAGATCAAGAACATTCTGCAGCAGCAAAGACAGCTGAAGAACGCACAGCAGCAACAAGTTCAGCAGCAGCAACAACAGCAAATGCAAATGATTCAGCAGCAGCAACAACAACAGCAGCAAATTATACAGCAAGAACCGCAGCAGCAACAGCAACAGCAACAGCAGTCGCCCAGACTGCCTACAACGCCAACGGGACGACAAACGCCCCGAACTCCACAGTCAACAACGCCGCAGCCGATTCAATCTCCGCAGCAGCAGCACCAACAGCAGATTGTGCAGCAGCAACAACATCAACTTGTACAACAACAGCAGATAGTCCAGCAACAGCAGACTGTGCCAGTTTCGCCGCAAATCATACACCAGCACTTGATGAGGCAGCAACAGATATTGAATCAGAGCCAAATGCAACTGCAACAGATTATCCAGAGCGGACAGGCACTGACGCCGCAGCAGCAGCAGCAACAGAGACAAAATCAACAGCAGCAGCAACAGATTTTACAGCAGCAGCAACAGTTGCAGATGCAAATCCAACAGCAAAATCTCCAGCAACAGCAGCAGGCGCAGCAAAGCCTTCAGCAATCGCCACGGATGGTGCAGAACCGGTCGCCCGTAATGCCACCCAGCACGCCATCCCCATCGCTACAGCAGCAGCATCATCCCAACATGTTGCCGCCGCAATCACCACGCCAGCTGCAGTCTCCGGCTCCGCAAATGACGCCACCTCCACCTCCATCGCCGCAAAGTGCCCAGCAACATTTGCGTCAGCAGCAGGTGCAGCAACAGCAAATACAGCAGAACCGCCAGCAGCAGCACATGTCTCCGCAGCAACAGCAACCGCCGGCGATGATGTCCCCCCAGCAGCAGCAGCAGCAGCAAATGCAACCCTTTCAGCAGCCCGTCCATCAGCAGCAGCGCATGCAATTGCAGCAGCAACAACAATTGGCTCAGCAACAGCAGCAGCAGCAAAGTCCGCAGCAAATATCGGCTCCACAGTCGCCACAGATTCCACAGACGCCGCCCATGCAACAAAACAAGCTGCATCACCATCAGGTGGGTGGGCAGCCACAACAGCAGCAGCAGTCCTTCTCCCAGCAAAAGCCCATCGATCCCACAGATCCCGTACAGGTGGCCCAGGTGCTCAGCAGATCTGCATTGAGCAGCAACCAGGATTCCCTGATAATGCGGCAGCAGCAATTAAAGCAGCAACAGCAGTTGCAGCAGCAGCAGCAAATGGCTCCACAGCAACAGCAGCAGCAGCAACAACAACAGCAGCCCCAGCAACAGCACACTCCGTCTCCGCGACAATCTCCGTTGCAGCAACAGCCAACCACTCCAACAATACAACAACAGCAGCAGCAACAGCAACAGCCACCAAATCCTCAAGTAAGTAAACCTCTTATTGCGCATAATTCAAATGTAAATTATTTAAAAACGAGTAAGAAAAGCTTAAGAACAAGCTGTTTCAGAAATACAGAAGATTGCAAGCTACCCGTGACTATCTCACCAATTTAACCTCTTGAACTTGTCAACAAGATTAGTTTTATTAATACCATTCTATTTCTGCTTTTAGCAAATACAACAAGTTTTGGCCCAGCAGCAGCAACAACAAGTGCTGGTACAACAACAACCCCAGCCTGGACAGCCTCAGCAACAACAGCAACAGCAACAGGTCATCACCCAGCGACATGTCATAAACACATCAACGGCCCAGGGACAACAGATAATCCAAAGTCTTCAGCAGAAACAACAGCAAATGTTGAATGTTCAGCAGCAACAACTACAACAGCCACAACAACAACAACAACAGCCACAACAACAACAACAACAACAGCAACTTTCTCAGGTGCAGCAACATCCCCAACAACAGCAACAGCAACAGCAGCAGCCACAGCAACAGCAACAAGTGCAATTCACCCAACAACAGCAAATCGCATTGGGAGGTGGTGGCCAAGTGCGGATTATTCAGCAAACGATTCAGCGGCCACAGCAACAGATTCCACAACAACAACACCAACAAATTCTTGGACAGTTTCCACAACAGCAGCAACAACAACCACAGCAGGTATGTTACAAATTGCCTTAAGAGAGACAAATGTGTTTTAAATTGTATTACTTACAGGCATTGCAACAACAGCCAATGCAACAACAACAGCAGCAACAGGTCCTTGGAGTCCAGCAGCAGCAGGCACCGCAGTCTATGCAACCACAGGGAAAGACCTTTATCATCAGTCAGCAGCACTTCCAACAGCTCAGCTTAGCCCAGCAGCAGCAGATATTGGCTCAGAATCCACAGAGCCAGAACGTTTATGTTGTGAATCAGACAAACATATCACAGCAACAGCAGCAGCAACAGCAATTAGTGCAGCAGCAACAACAACAACAACAACAGATGCTGCAGCAGCAGCAGATTATGCCACAGCAGCAACAGCAGCGGATGCAAATGCAGCAGCAGCCGCAGCAAATCGTTGTCAATCAACAGATTCTGAGCGATCCACAGCGCTTGCAATACCTGCAGCAACAACAGCTGCTGCAAAAGCAGCAACAACAGCAGCAGCAACAGCAACAAATACTTATACAGCAACAGCAGCAAACTCCTCAGCCACAGCAGCCCCAGCAGATTCTCCAGCAGAAGCTACCAATCGACCCTCAGCAGCAGCAGATTATGCAGCAAGTGTTGATAACGCAGCAACAGTTGCCTCAACGCACGCCGCCACCACAACAGCAGCAGCAGCAACAGCAACTGCTTTTGCAGCAACAATCACCCCAACACCTTCAGCAAATGCCGCAACACTGGTCCCCGCAAAGTCCGGCATCAAGTCAGATAGCGCCCACCACTCCGGGAACGCCCACCAGCAGTGTGGGAATGCAATCGCCGCTGCCCACAACTCCCCAGCAGCAGCCGCAGCAACCGCAACAGTTCATACCGCGCGGCTTGAGACCGCAGACCTCGTGGCCCGGTCAGCAGCAGCAACAGCCACAAGCTCCGCAGCAACAGCAGCAGCAGATCGTGCTGCCGCCGCCAATCCAACAACAGCAACAACAGCCTCCGCAGGTGTCACAGCAACAGCAGCTGATATTGCAGCAGCCACCGCAGCAACAGAAAATAGTGCTGGACGAGAAGACGCACGCACATTTTATGTCCTTGGATCCGCACAAGAGAGCCGAGTACATCACCAAATTGAATCAGCAGAACAAGCCGCGGGTGATGCTGCGCCAACAGGTTGCTTACCAGCCACGTCCTGGTGCACCGGGCAGCATAGTCGCAACACGGCCGGCCGGGGGTCCTGTTGTGCCGCCTGGCCACATTATTGTCCAGAGCCAAATGCCACAGGGACTGACGCAACAGCAACAAATGCTGTGGCTGCAGCAACAGGGTAAGCGTCAAGTGGTCGTCCGAGCCGGCGGAACGCCTGGCCTCAGTCCGATACAGCAGCAGCAGCAGCAGCAACAACCGGGAGTAGGAGTGGGGCAACCTACACCGCAACAGCAACAGTCGCCACAGCAGCAGCAACAGGCCTTCAATCCCATCAACGATCCCAATCAGCAAATGCTTCTGCAACGCCAACAACTCCGTGTCCAGCAGATACCCATCCAGCAGCAGCAGGCGCCACAGCAGCAACTGGGCAAGCAAACGGTGCAGCTCATTACTGGACCCAACGGACAGCTGATAGAGCAGCAGACGATTGTCCAGCAGCCGCCAACGCCGGGAACACCCACCACTCCGGGCGCAGTCCCGGGTCCTGTCCCAGGCGGTGCCAACATAATGACACAAACTTTGGTCATGACATCAACAAGTGAGTTGATCTATCTTTAATTATTAGTTTAAATTTATACATTTTTTAGCCGGCAATTTTATAATAATAATATCTTTAATTACTAACCTTTACCTCCTCTCTCAATACATCAGCTCCCGATGGACAGCCGCAACAAACCCCGCAGCAAATGAACCTGAAAACCAAGACAGCCTTGGCCAACATGCTGAGCAATCGCTTGGGCAACAATGGAGTGCAGACGCCGCAGCAGCAACTAATTCAGCTGCCTGATGGCCAGCAGCAACAGCAACAGATTGTCCAGCAGGTGGTGACCGGAGCTACTCCGCAGCAGCAGCAACAGTTGCTTCTGCAACAGCAGCAACAGCAACAGATGGTTGTCCAGCAGCAGCATGTGGAGCCGCCATCGGCAGCCGGTGCTCTCAGGATGATGGGCCAGCAGCATAACGCAGCAGCTGTTGGCGTATCAGGACCTCCACGAACACAGCAGGAGTTGCTAATGCTGCAGCAGCAACAACAACAACAGCAGCAGCAGCAACAAATGCTGCAACAGCAGCAAATGCGCCGCGTTATCGCTGTGCCGCAACAACAGCAGCAACAGATTCCGCAGCAGCATCTGGTGCAGCAGCAGATCGTCGTAGCTCCGCCGCAGTCCCCGCAGCAGCAACAGATGACCGTGGGCGTGGGCGTGGGGGTGCCAGTGCAGCAGCGACCACCTCATGGATATATGCAGGCTCGTCCCGGACAGCCGCCTATACCGATGCCGCAGTTCTACGGCCACAATCCCAACCTGAAACTGCCCGCCGATCTCTTCCTCGTGGGCTGCACCTTTTACATCGTGGAGTACGACGAAACGGACGGCGACGAGCTGCCCATCTGGCTGGACACTATTCGGCAGTTTGGTGGTGACATCGAACGCGTCTACTGTCCCCGTGTGACTCACGTCATCTGTCGCACACAGCGGCATGGTGTGGTGATGCAGGCTCTGCGGGATGCCAAGCGCTGCGTCACTGCTTACTGGCTGAGCGATATCTGCCTTAAGCGTCAGCTGATGCCTCCATGGCAGCCGCTTCACCTACCCTTTCCCAGCCAGTTTGGATACCGCAAGCCATTAGAACGGTACATTATCACCTCGGAGGGATTCGACGGCGAGGAGCTGGTTAGGCTGCAGCAGATGGCCGAGGAATGCGGCGCCATATACACCTCGTATCTGTCCAAGGTGAACACGGTGATCGTGTGCAAGCAGCTCGAGGGCAACAAGTTCAACGCGGCCAAGGAGTGGAACATACCGATGGTGAACGCCCTCTGGCTTAGTGACGTCTGCATCGGAAATTTGAGCGGCCTGTCTCAGTACGATAATCCCAAGTACCAGCAGTACAACCTAATCGCTCCATTCCGCATCGAGTGCAACCTGGTGGCGCATCTGTTAAGTAAGTCTCATTGTGTTAACTTCGCTGTCTTGTTTGTTTTCAAATACTAATTTCCTGTTCTCTACTTTTAATAGCTGCTTGGAAAGCACCCATAAATCTTACCCAGGAGGCGCATGAGCGCGTCAAGCGCCATCTGTCCGATCCCTTTGGCAACGAGAACAAGCTGAAGCGCCAAAAGATGAATGCCTTCCAGCAGGAGCAGCTGCCAGAGCACATTGTCTGCCTAGAGTATCCCACGAATACAAAACCGCCAAAGGTTATCTTTTCCCAGGTTGCCGAAGCCGAAGCCCTCAAAAAGGCAGTGTTGTGAGTAAACCGAATGTTTTTAAACCTTTAGTTTTGAACATTATTTATAAATCAATATTTCGAATTATCTTTGCAGAATTTTGGGCGGAATCGTTGTGGATAGTCCCGCAGATGCCACGCATCTGGTGATGACACGCGAGAGTCGTACCTGCAAGCTTATTCAGGCCTGCTGCCATGTGGACTTTGTGCTCAAGTCCAGTTGGATTGTGGAGAGCGCCAAGGCCGGTAAATTTGTCCCAACCGATCCGTATCGCATCCAGCACATACCGGTCGACGAGAATCTGCAATTCAATTTGAACACCGTCCTGTGCGCCCCCACACGTTCCACGCTATTTGCCGGCAAGTACTTCTATGTGACGCCGGATGTGTTCCCGGCCCGCGACGAAATCATACGGATGATCGAATCGTCCGGCGGCAAGGTGGAGCCAAAGCGACGGACCGGTGCTGCTGTTGCCGAGGCGCACGTCCAAGCGCCCGATTCATACATCATAGTGACCTGCCCGACGGACATGCATCTTTGTGCGGACTTAACGCGACATGGCAACCCAAAGTGTCACATCGTGTCCACGGAGTTCGTGATGAGCTCAATACTCCGCCAACAGCTCGAGATAGAGCCCAACCTCATACCCTACTTGTACAATAACAACAATGTGAATAGCTGTAATAGCAATAAGTCCTAGCGCCGTGTTTTCTGGTTGCTCTAGAGCTGTCGAGAATAAGGTTTCTGGACGAATCAAACAAGAATTTATGCGAGCTGTAATATACCTAAGTAGGTAAGAGTGTAGGGTTGAAGAATGGTAGTTTTGATAGCGAGAATGCAGAGTTGATCCTCCAAAACAGTTATGGGTAAAATGTCATTGACTGACTGAATCAATTAGCTCTAGCCTGTTCCAGTTTCTTATGATATACCAACAAACGAATCTAGTCCACAGAATTCGTCAATGCGTCGTACGGGCATGCCAATATAGATGCCAGCATATCGGTTACTCTGGTATATTATATATGTAATATTTTAAAAAATGCATTGTCCGTTCTCTTATTTAGTCTACACGATTTTTATTTAAAGTGTATATATATCCTTAAACAAAAAAAGTGTAAGCGAGTCACAGCTTAGGATTGATTTAAATTGTTTCATTTCATCATTTTTTATCATTACCTAAACAAGGAATATTTTTGGGCATTATTTTAATTTTAAGAGCGGCCGATGTGTGAATTTATGGAATATAGAATGTAGCGAAAGAACTACCTTAATTATTGTAAGGTTGAAAGATTCATACAATCATTAATATATACATATATTTTTGTAGGTTCCGGAACCTGCCCACAGTAGAATAAGGATGCCACACAAATATACACATTCGTATATAAAATTCCTAGAGTATACGAAATGTTTCACAGAAATTTATATATATATATATTGCTGGCTATTAGAATTCTAAGAGTACTGTTTACATAGGTATTGCAAATTATTTCTCAATTAATTTAAAATAGTAGTTAGGTTCGAAATGTAAGAAAAATAAAATAATGTTACTGAAAAAGCCAACGAGTTTGTATGACTATTGAAGTCCTTTGGAATGGTAAATATTTTCAGAAACACAATGTTGGAGAACAGATTCAGCCATAAAACTCACCTGGTTAATATTCAATTTCGAGCTTACGAACGGACCAAATGTACTTTCGTGTACGTGTAATCAACGGAAAGGCTTCTCTTCAAATCGCTATTTATATAACCCTTTTAGGACTATTAATTAAAACATGTTTGTACTATTTTTCTTATTATTTTCATTTTATTATTGTTTTTCGGTTTTTTGCGTTTATCTTCAAAGAATCTTATGAATTCACTTTGTAATGTATTTTACAGACGAAGCCTGGCATGCCGACAACTTGTCGTGGCATTTGCATATGCTTGTGTTGTGTGTTGTGTTTAGTAAACAATTAACGTATTTTTAATTTACATCATCAGTTGAACCAAGGTAGACTTATGTGACTAAAACCACTACGCTTACTCTTACAATTCAAATTCGCACTTACAAAGGATCTAAGTGTAGAGTACAAATTATTACGAGTAGGGGTATTGTATTTTCCCATCAAATAAGTTATAAATAATTTCGTTTGTGTGTTTACCAACTAGAGAACTATCAAAATCGTATTACGAAAACTACAAACTGTGTGTTTTATCATCGTACATTTTAATATTTGTTATAGATAACTATGTATAAGTAAGATTAATATGGGTTTTGCTTATTGTATGTTACATATCTTAAAAAAAAATAACTGACAATATATACGTTTCAGTAAAATCCGGCTTAGAACTCTTCAGTATTTAGATATTTTACACTTATTCTCTTAGACTAATAATATAATGATAATAATAATATTGGGTGTTGAATATTTTGCATATTTACAGAAAGAATAAAAGATAAACCATAATAAGAACTTACTCTTGCCTATGTATAACGCACCTGTTTGTTTGTCGCCTTAAAATTATGACAATTTCGTATGTACACGTTTATATTTTATGGTTGAGAAAAAAGTCTTCCCTATTAGGCTTATTAAAGAAGAAAAAAAAACTGATGGTCTACTTGTAAGTGTGTGTGTCATGTGACACAAAGACTTTTCACCGGGTATATTCGTTTTTAAAATGTTTACCAGATACTTAAACAAGCAAAGCAGAGATAATACAGATTTATATATTTTAATTTCACAATGAATAAAAGAGAAATACTGCATCACAAGGCGTGTATAGAAAAATACACATCTTGGCTGGCATTTATCCACTAGTCGTTAACAATTGCAGCGAGCTTGCAACAAAAATTAGAGTTAATTTTGTAAAATAAGAGATTTCACAAAATGTAACCAGAATTTATGTAATCCATTTTATTATTATTTTTAAAGAACAAATTTGCACCTTATTTGTATGAAAGATTAAAAACAAAATGAATTCTATGTACGAAAAATGGCTTCGGAAATCTGCTTTTGCCTGTATTTAAGCTATGTACATCCTTTGTATCGTTTCGCGGTCTTCGAGGGGCCCATTTACTAATTATTAATTCAATTAAACCCTCGCTTTGTACTTGTTTTCAATGTTGTTCAACCCACACGCACTACTTTACTTAGTAAGGATAGCAAACGATCGCGTTCTCCTGCTTTTGGTTGCCTACTTTGAGTGAGTGCGAGTGTTGTTGTGAGTGTTTAAAATTATTATTTACATTGGATTCTGTTCTCGTCGGTCTTTCTAATCTGCTTTGCCAGGTTCACTTTTTAATATTGCTTTGTGGCTTAGGCGTATCTCTGCATTTCGGTATATATTGTATATGGTATATGGGGATTGGATTTGTTTTGATTACTTCTACGTTTTACAAGTAAGTTAAACAAAAATTACACAAACTATATTGTATAGGGATTGAAGGAGAGGGATTAGATTCCCTATATCTAGCTCTAGCACTTGTTTGTAACGAAACTGTGTTCTCTGGGTCTCGGCTTAACAACTAAAAAATACATTATACCAATTACCAAAGGGGATTCTCCTACATCATCTTTGTAACTTCAGTTTTTTTGGCTGCCTAAATCTGTACTCTATATGCTATATGTAAATATATTATATCGATTCTTGTTATATAAAGTTGGGTTTCTTCTTTGTTTGTTTTGCGTCTCTCTTATGCTTTGACAGAAAAAAGAATGCTATTAAGTAAACTAAGTAGTTTTTAGTTAGAACGTTTTGGGTTATCTTCCAGATTCTCTTAAAGATCTCAAAGATGTATTTTTGCTTACAAATATACATATTGATTGCATTGTGTGTTTTGCTTGGCGTTTTGTTAGTTTTGCTTGTCTGTATGTTTGCTTTGATCTGTAATTGTTTGCTATTAGAAAAAAGAAACTCTTAAAACGGGCGTATCTATCGTGTGGGTGTGGGGAGTCCAAGGGAAGGCTCGAGCTTTTTGTCGGAAAAAAGAAACTTGAATCCGGCCTTTGGCATCTTCCGATTCATAGCTGGCTTACACTTCTTTCCGTTTGTTCCGTCCGTGATTTTATTTGCTGTGCATAGAAGTCACGTCTTTTTAAGACCTATAGTCGCCGGCACTAGTGGCCAGCATCTCTTCTGGATGCTGCCGCCGTGGTCACCTTTTCTACCAAAGCACTCGCTGCGGCAGCACCGGCCGCAACTGAACCCAATCTCTCAATTACCCGCGAATCGCAGGAAATTGTCCGCTGAAGACACCGCGATCGCTCGCTCATCTTTTCCTGCTGCTGCTCCAGTAGCGTTGGTGCGGCGTTGAAGTGGCCACCTGTGGGAGAGTATATCTCCGATTTAGAAGTCTTTAAATCTTTAGAAAGTTGAATTAACTCACCTTTGGGTTTATCATCGAACATGTGCAGCTTCTGAGCCGTGCTTAGGATACTGTTCACTGTGCTCAAGGTAGTCGCCGCCGGATCCAATGGCGGTTTCTTGATGGCAGGCATTCTGCTGCTGCCAGGGATACCCACAACACCCAACACCTGCTGCAAGTGATTGCCGCTGCTACTGCTGCTCTTGTTGTTGATGTTATTTTTGCCGAGATTGAGGTGATTCGTGCCTGGCTGCTGATGGTGATGGAGCTGCTGGTGGACACTGATCGAGTTCCGTCGCTCCCTTACCGCCGCCTGATAGCGTTCCGGCGACTGCAGCGAACACTTGTTGATGGTCTGCGGCTTCGCAAAGCAGCGATCAGTCGCACTTGAGCTCGTTGGTGGCGTCGTAGGAGTCGTGGGCGTCGTTGGTGCCGAATCCACCGATGGCCGGTGACGCATGCGATACTCACTAATGGACAGCTTTCGTTTCGGCATTGGCGTTGGGTCGGGCACCGTAAGCATGGGGTTCAGGCGTGGATCGTGGCTAGCAGTTCGTGTGTACAGCTTCAACGGTGTAGTGGTCGGTGGCGGCATTTCCAAAGACAATGGCGATGATGCCACTGCAGCAGCCGCTGTTACTGGGGTAACTATGGCAGCCGCTGGGCAGGCTGCCGCCTTGGAGGATTTGATTTTCGCCTCCAGATACTCAGAAAGACTGGGCATGTTGTTGCTGCTGAGGTTGGTAGGGACATTGCTGGTGACGACACTGGCTGGCAACGAAGGAGAATCCTGCAACTTGCCGTAGATGGTGTTGTAGAACGGCAGTTGCGGCATCTTGGTGGCGGCGGATGGGCAATTGGTATCCAGTGGCGGGACAGTAGGAGAAGGAGTAGGTTGCGTGATCAGCACAGGTATGGGAGCAGCCTTAGGCGTGGGCACTGTACTGGGGGCAGGTAAGGGAGTCGCGACTATAGCTGGGATTGCTGGCTTCAGAATGTAGCCCATCTTGCTGCTGATCAGTCTGCTGCTGTCCTTCTCCTTGTCCTTCTCTTTGTCCCTTTCCTTATCCTTATCCCGCTCTCTCTCCTTGTCCTTCTCCTTGCCCTTCTGCTTTTCATGCTTCTGCTTCTCGCGATCCTTCTTTTTGTTTTTCTTCTTCTCCTTCTTTTCCTTCTTTAAGGCGGCCGCAATAAGCGCCTGCTGACGGCTGCTGCACATGGACTCGCGGCGCCGGGCTATGGCCGTTAGCTTACCGCTGGCAATGGCTGCCGCCAAGCTCATGGGTCCTCCGCTCGCAGGACCTGCCACCTCCTGGTGATGGTTGTTTTCCTTGCGGTGCTGCTGCTGCTGTTGCACAGCCATCGAAACGCCGGCTGAAGTTACACCACTAGACGCAACGATGCCCGGTCCGACGCTTGCCAGCGCTTTGCTGCTATTGAGGAGTATGCTGCTGCTCAGGATCTGGCTGTTGGGCTTGGTCAGCTCCTGTTCAAAGTTGGTTTGCCGCTTCTTCGTCGTGGGAGGAGTTGGCGGTACCAGTGGCTGGGGCAAGGGCGATGGTGACGGCGTGACGCACATGGACATGGTGCGACGCCGTATCTTCTGCTGCTGCTGCTGTTGATCCACATTGTTGTGTGCCAAGTGCTTGGCCTTTCCATTGGCCGTAATGGCTGATTGACCGGCAGGCGGCACCAGGATTGGCGTAGGCGCCGGCGGTGGTGGCAAGGTCTTAGTATCTGGCTTTATGATTGACTGGGTCGACTTTTTCTTAGCCTCAACGAATGCCGGGGCAGTTGCCGTCGATGCCTTATGCTTTTCCTTTTCCTTTTCCTTTTCTTTGTCTTTTTCCTTCTCCTTGGACTTTTTCTTTTCCTTTTTCGACTTCTTCAACTGCTTCTCTTTCTCGCGCTTCTCATCCTTCTCCTTGGACGATTTCTTGGTCTCGGCACCACTTCCGCCGCTGCTGCTGTTGCTCTTCTGGCCTGAGGCCGAGGCGGTGGCCTTCTTGTTCCTCGACTGCAGGTAGGAAATGTTGGCTGCATGGAAGGACAACAAACGTTCCTGAATATCGTGCTTGGTGAGATTTTTCGTACTGGATGGAGCTGCAACTACAGGGGCAAGGGACGCCACTGCCGCTGCTGCAACTGTTTCGTCTGTTGTCGTGGATAAAGCTATCGCCGCCGTTGAAGTTGCCGCGGATGGTTCCGACGCAGGGATAACTGCCTCCAGCTTGGGCTTTTTCTTCTGCGGCTGCTCATCTTCTACTTTGAGAGCCTGCGGTGGCCGCGTCGCCTTGATTGCCACCTTTCCCACATCGAGTAGGGTTGCTGCCGCTGCTGCCGTTGCCGTGGAGCGCAACAAGGATTCGCCTGGTTTCGGTTCTTCCACCTTTGTCGGCTCCACCTTTGTCGGCTCAGCCTTTGGCGCCAATTCGGGTTCAGGAATTCCACTTTGTTCCACTTTGGGAACCAACTTGACAGCGGTGGTATTTGATTCCATTTTTGGTTCCACAGGCGAGGGCTGTTGCTGCTGGTTCTGCTGTTGCTCCAGTTGCTGTTGCTGCTCGCGTTGCTCCTCCTCCTCACGCTTCACCTTCACCATTTCCTCGAATTTATCGCAGGCCTGGCTCTCCACATCACGTTCCACATCGATCTTCACGTCATCGGCGGCTGCACTCGTGTCCTCCGGCTCGATCTTCACCAGGTTGTCCTCGGCGACGATTTGCTGAGTGCCCGGGCTAGGAGACCGCAATATGTCCACGTCATCGTCCTGCTCCGGATGCTGCTGCTGGATGTGCTCCGTTTCCACCTTTAAAGCAGGCATAGCGACGTCCTCATCCTCCGCCTCCTCCTTGGGCTCTTCTCCAATGACATCAATATGCGGTTCATCTGCTTCCATTCCGTTCGATCCGTTGCTAATCACGACAAGGCGGCGCTTCTTTAACGGTGTAGTGAATCCGTTGGCCAGGGGCGACGCACTCGGTACAGACTGAGGTTGAGGGGTAGGCGTCGTCGACTGACTCTGCGGCTGCTGTTGCGGAGAAAGCCCTTCATCCGGAGTCGTTTCCTCGCTGATGGCCTGTCGCAACCAGCGCTTCTTCACCGACGAATTGTTCTGCAGCGGCAAATGCAATTGGTCGCGAGCAGTGCACGTCGTCGTCGCCGTCGACGACTCCGTCTGATGGATGAACTGCTCCACCTTCAGCAGAGCCGGCGCTGGCTGATGCTGCTGCAGCTGGTCGCGTTCGCCATTAATCTCGCTCATGGCAGCCCGCACAAGGCTATCCAAGCCCGAAGAGGCTGACTGCTGCTGCTCACACTGCTCCTGCTGAAACCAGCTAGACATGAGCGTCTTCTTGGTCTTGGCACCTCCCGGCGGGAACTTGAATTCGCCGCTGCCGCCCAGCAAAGGCGACGCCGTCGTTGGAACTGGCGGCTGCTCTACCAGAGGTCCCATGGCGGCCTCAATCAGCAGACAGGCGCTGCTCACGGGCAGGGACTGCGACTTGGGTGTGGGCGACTTGAACGATTCGCTGCCGACAGACGGAGAGTTGTTGTTGTGGTGAGCCAAGGCTAGGAGCAGACCTGCGGCCTGGTCTTCCGATCCGCTATGATGATGCTGGTGCGCATTATGGTGCTGCACATGATCTTCAGACTCGGAGTTGGTCAGCGCGTGCGATTCGCCATCTGATTCCACCATAATGCTCTTCCTACGCTTATTGTTGCTGCTGCCATTATTGTTATTGTTGTTATAGCTTCGGCTAACCTTCCGCTTCTTCTTTTGGTTGCGCCGCTGCGGTGAGTTGGTGCTCGTCGGCGTATCCATCACATCTTCACTGATCGAGTTGGAGCTGCCGCGCTTGTTGGGCGAAGCGGGCGAGTTGCTCGCTGGCCGCTTGTTGGCGCCACCGCCACTTACGCCCTGACGCGTCGCCTCCTTCTTGTTTCGCGCCTCCTGCTTTTCCATCTTCTCAATGGCTCGCAATATGGCCTCCAGCTTCCGATCCTCCCGAGACTGCTTTGGCTTATCCTTGGCAGGCGTACGCGTGGTCGGTGTCGCTGCCGATGCCTCATCCTCCTTGGAATCGCCCGCTGGCGAAGGTGTTGCTGGCGGAGCTGCTGGGATCGAAGCAGCTGGTGGAGTCGCGTGTTGTTGCTGTTGGGGAGGTGGCTGCTTGCTGGGAGTTTTCCTTGCTGCAACAACCACCGATGGTTGACCACTGTTGTTATTGTTATTATTATTATTGTTGTTGTTATTGTGGACCAGGGACACACTCTTCGTGGGCGAACTCAGTTTCGTAGGAGTAGCGGCGACCTGAATGGCCTGAACAACGCCGGTTGTATAGACAATCTGCTGCTGCTGGAGTTGCCTTTGGGGCGACTGCGGCGGAGGCTGATGTACTGGCTTCGGTTGCTGCTGCTGCACTGGCTGTGGTTGCTGCTGCTGCACAGTCGTCACCTTGATAGGCGTTGTCACCACATGGGATGTAGGCGTAGCGTGCAGGGTCTGCAATGCGCTTACTGCCATCCTAGCCTCATCTGCCATTTGTTGCTGTTGCATTTGTTTCTGTTGCTTCTGTTGCTGCTGCTGTTGCTGTTGCTGCTGTTGTTGCTGCTGTTGCTGTTGCTGTTGCTGCTGCTGCTGCTGTTGCTGCTGCTGTTGAAGGAAGTGAGCTGGTACGTGCTGTTGCTGTGCCTTTGGAGATTGTTGTTGTTGCTGCTGCTGAGACTGCTGCTGAGATTGCCGCACAAAATACGTAGACATGGGCTGCTGGGCAGCTGCTGCCGCTGCGATGACAGCCAAAGGTTCCTGATGCTGCTGCTGTTGCTGTTGCAAAAGGGAAGTTTGCTGGACCACAACGTGAGCTTGCTTCTGCGGCAACTGTGGTGATAATATCGGCGTTAGCATCGAAGTGGGCAACGCGGCCAGGATCTGCTGCTGCTGCTGGTGCTGTTGCGTGGGACTTCGCTGCAAAAGCGATGTCTGGTGCGGTGTTGGCGACTGAAGCTGAGCGGGCGTTGGCGATGGAATGGACACAGAAGGCGATGAGGAGGAGGTACATATGCCCGAGTCGTGCATCACACTGGACATGGAGACCGAGCAGGAGTTGTTGCTACTGCTGCAGCTGCCGCCGCTGTTATTACAGACCGGCGCCGTCATCGAGGAGGCCGCCGACGGTGAGGGCTTGAAGCCAAGATTCAACTGACCGAGCTGCGGACTATTCAGACCCATTTGGCTGCTTTCGCCACTGGAGGAGGTTGAACGGTTCCTCGAATTGGGCAGGACGACTCCAGTTGCTCCGCCCACTGCTCCGACGGTGACCGCTGCCCCCGCTCCTGGTCCACCCACGCCCAGTCCCATGGTCAGCTGTATGGCAGCGGCGCTATTGGCCGCCGCAGCTGCCGCCGCTGCTGCTGCCGCCTTGTTGCGGTGACTGCTCCTGGGCTGTGTCGGCGGAGCCTGGAGCTGCTGCTGCACCGCCAGCGGCAAGGCAAATAGGCAGTCGCTGCCCAGATCGCAGGCACAGCGTGTGCTTGTAGGCTGGATCACGGCAGCATGCGATTTCTTCTGCTCCACCGCCGCCAGGTCGTGTGGCTCGTGACGCACCGTGATCTCGGTCTGGGCGCGGATATGCGTCAGTGCCACTATGTACAGGTGAAGCGTCCCCTTCTCAAAGTAATGCTGCAGCTCGGCATTCGGGCGGCAGGAACGACGGACAAAGCGAGCATCGTTGCCGTACGTCCGCGTATCCACGCACACTTCTGGCCCCTTGAGGTACGAGGGTGGCTGCTGCGTTACCTGCGGCACACTGCCATCCGGTCGCAGCGTCTGCATGGGTGCCTCCACGCCAGGCAGCTGGTAAAAGAAGACAAACTGTCCCGGCGTCTTGTGAGCCTTAAAACTGTTCAGGTAGTTGCTCGGCGGCGGCGTGTTCATATTGACGGTGGGATTCTGGGTGCGGAATTGAGTGGTCAGCATGTACTTGCCGCGCAGCTCGTGGATGGGGGCGTGCGGCGCGAGCTCCACGCTGCTTATCAACACTTTAGCGCCCGCATAAGGTATGAGCTGAGCGCGCTGCTCCAACTCCAGCTCACTGCTGCTGCTGCCGCCGGAAGTAGAAAGTTGTTGCTGGATCTGTCGCAGCGCCTTGTTCTCAGTGTTCTGAATGCTCTGCAGCAGGCTGGGTTGCTTCTGTATGGCGTGCAGGCGGGCTCGCAGCTCCGGCGAGTAATGGTTGGTAACCGCGTACTCGTAGTTCTCAATCCATTGGCGCAAATTGGCGGCATGCTTTTCCGCCGCCGTAAGAGCGAGATTGCTGCCACTCCCGCCACTCGTTCCTTCGGAGTTGGACTTGCTCTTGCGCTTGCTACTCTTCTTGCTGGTCTTACCAGTGCCGGCACCACCAGAGGGAGTTACTCCGCTGCCGCTCTTTTCGCTGCTTCCCACTCCTCCGCTCTTCTTGGTTTTCTTTAAAGAGGTGCCGGAAGCACCACCTCCTGCGCCGTCTTTGGTTTTCTTCGACTTCTTGGACATGCCGGTGCCCGTGGCATAGCCGCCATTTAGTCCTGATGTCAGCCTTTGTTGCAGCTCCTCGGACAAAGCCACTCCACCGACGCCGGCGCCGCTGCCAAATGCTCCTCCGCTGAGCGTTGCTCCTGCCGCCACGGCTGCTGCTCCATTTGCTGCCTGTGTGGCCACCAACAGCATGTGCTCCTTACGCTTTTGTCGCTGTAGGGCACGAGCTCTCACCTTATCCACCGCACGCGGCTGGCACAGCTCGCACATGTACTCCTCGGGTATGTTCTGACGGTCAATGCCCATGCAGTCTACGTGTTGCCAAGCCCTGTTGGTCAGAAGAAAAGAAACCAGTTAGATGTCAAGTCTTGAGACACGGTTCCTGCTTGAATTAGCCCTGTACTCACGAGCACTTGTCGCAGCATATCATGTAGCCATCATCGTGGGTCAGCTCGCAAATGCAACGTGTCACAGAGTCATCCTCGGCCTCAGCTTCTGGCGCTGTCTCCGTCTCCTCTCCCGGGTCGATGTCGGCGCTGGCCAGGCCCAAGCGGGAGCTGCTGCTAATGGCCGAGTGGGCATCATCGTCGGTAACGTGGCGAGGAACTGCATAAAAGAAGGTGGGAATTATAATTTTTGGCATTTCGATAAAATAAATACAATTATATTTCCTCTGAATTAATCCAACAGTAACAATTGAATTCTGATTGTATTCACAATGCTTCCTTAGGTCTCCGATCTACTTACTGGGCTGCCCGTAAAAGTTTCCATAGGTGGGCGTGGTCTGACCGGCGGCCACAGTCACACCGATTCCGCCCAGTGACCACTGTTGCGGCTGCTGCTGGGCCACTCCAGCAATCGTAGTATCTGCCGTTGGCTGCTGCTGCTGTGACGGTTGTTGTTGTTGCTGTTGCTGCTGCAGAGAAGCGTATGTGTGGTCCTGCATGATGGCGTGAAGCTGCTGCAAGCGAAGATCCTGCGTAAGCACTGGCACCGGGCGCACCTCCTCAATATAAAGCTCTTCGTCGTTGGCACTCAGCTGACTGTGGCCCAACTGTGCCGTTTGCGCCTGACCTGCTGCTGCTGCAGTTGCTGTTGTTGTTAACTTCCCCAGAGGCGCGGTGTCCAGATGACCAGGAACGTTGTTGAGCGGCGTCAAATGAAGAGACGTGGCTGGGGTAAGTGTTGTCGTGGTATACCCGCTGGCACTGGTGTTCCGCAAAGCTCCGAGATTGCTCATGCTATTGCTATGGGTCAGGTTACTGCTAATGATGCTGCCGCTGCTATTGTTGTGGTTCACACTGGAAAAGTAAGAATTGTGATTAGGGGAGAGATGTCACAACACAAAATTCTACTATTATTGTCGTAGAAGTGATCGAACAGCTGGCCCGGCCCGATAGTTAATGCAATTCTGACACTTGGTGAGAGCAAACTATCGACGCGAACAGTGTCGACACTTGAAAATTATTTGATCATCCGGAACGAGGCGTCATTTAACAAACAAATCGATTTTGAAGGGCTTACAGCCAAGCATTTAAAGCAGTCAGTCTGTCTCTCGATTTAAAAATGATTAAACGTAATTGCCGTCAGTTACGGACGAGTTGCCAAACTTTGCTGAATTGCTGCCATTTATTTATATTTACTTTAAAGTCGGTTTGGCAAATAATATCTTGCATATATATCCTTACCCGTGCTTGTTGTAATACTCAATGACAGTCGGTGCCTTCCTTGCCGCCTCGTGCTGCATTTGCTGGTGCTGATGCTGCTGTTGCTTGCGCTCTAGTGACGCCGCCCGGCTGCTGGGTGCACTCACCGACTGACGGCGCGCCGCCGTCGCCGAGGACATATACGAGGAGATAGCCGCACTACCGCTTGCAAAGCCATGTGACGAGATGCTAACAGAGGGCGTGCTGGCCACAGTCACCGGAGGCGTGCCAGTCCCAGTGACTGTGAGGAACGATGGCGAGGAAACTGGCTTGGGGCCGGATGCTTGATAATGTGTCAACAGCAGATTTCCATGCGGAGTACCACCCGGACTGCCAGCGGATCCGCCATTGCTGCTGCCGCTGCCACTGCTATTGTTGCTGTAGATAATCTGTGTGGGCGGTGGCATGTTGCTGCTGATGCTGCTGCTGCCCGTGGCACCCGGCACCTGTTGGGATCGCTGCTGCTGCTGGCTAAATGACTTCTGGGCCATGCTTTGCAGGATACGCGCGGACAACTCATCCGTCATTTGGGTGCCGTTGACAATCATCACGTCATCGGTGATCAGCGAGGAGTTGGCCACCGTATGCGCAGGCTCATTGTCGCTACTCCCGCTGCTGTTGTAGTGGATTCGCTTTGTCGTCCCCATCTGTTGTTGCTGCTGCTGCTGGGGATGCTGCTGGATGACGGTGCCATGCGAGTTGACAAATTTTATGGTTCCACCACCAGCGGCCTGAGCCTGCGCCTGCAGCAAGTATCCGCCCGCCGAGCCGGCATTCGGCGATGTCTTGTGCTGCAGCTGAGTTCCCTGCGGCAAGCTGATCTGCTGCTGTTGCTGCACATACTTGCTATTCAGCTTTGTGACCTTGGTAACCGGCGTGGGAGTAACTATCGACTGTTTTGCATAGGTTACTTGCTGCTGCTGCTGTTGTTGCTGGGGTAATGCAGCAATGGACAGGGCAGTCGTCTGTTTTACAAACTTTGCCTTGGCACCAGCCGCCGTCTTATAAGTTTGCTGCTGTTGTTGCTGCTGCTGCTGGGTGATGAACGTCTTCAGCTGCTGGGCCTGTAGTTGCTGTTGCTGCTGGTGTTGCTGTTGCTGTTGCTGCAGCATATTGCCTACGCTCTTCACTGTAATTTTCTGATTGGCCTTCTTCAGGAGCGCCGCATTGCCAGTTAATGCTGTCGTCGCCGTTGCATTCACATACTTGGGCTGCGCCGGCTGCACAATTATCTGCGGCGGAGTGGCCGGAACGTAGGACTGCAGGCGAGCTCCAACGCGAGAACCCACGGTCACTTTCTGCAAGGTGGCCGCCTGCGGGTGTTGTTGCTGTTGCGCCTTGAAAGCGCTGATGCTACCAAACTTCTGGGGCTGTTGTTGCAGCAGTGGTTGCTTTGCCGGCGATGCCGTCACATACGGCAGAGTTTTGGCGCCCATGTAGCTGAGCTGCTGCTGCTGCGCTGCTCCTCCTTGGACAGGGGCCGGCTTGGAGAGCACCGTGAGATTGCTGAGTAGCAGCTTTGAGTTGTGGGGCGGCGCAGCAGCTGAGGCGTCAATAATGACGTTGCTGGTGCTGCCGTCAGTGGTCACGATCTTGTAGATTTGTGGGTTGATCAGCTCCTGGCCGGAGCTTGCTGAAGAGGCTCCGCCAGATCCAGCTGCCGTTCGCACGGCGTACTTTTGCGTCGCATTCACTGACATAACTGACTGGGACTGACCTTGGCTGGCACTGAGGATCTGGCGAGTGCTGATCGACATGCGGCGCTGCATGATGCGCTGCAGTTGCGCCTGCGTTGACAAACTGGTGCCATCGATGACGATGTGCGGCGGCGGCGGCTGGGGGCCAGCGATCCCAACGCGACTGATGCTGCTGGTGCTACCGCCGACACTGCTGCTGCTGCTGCTGCTAACGGCGGGCTCCACAAAGACCGTGTCGTGGCTGGACATGGGCATGGCGATGCTGGTGTAAGTTGCAGAGCGGTCTACAAACTTAAATGATATATATATAAACAAATATATATGTATGTTTCTGTAGGAAGAAGGAGAGCCTGACTTGGCTTAAAAGTTCACTCGATCGGTAGAGTTCAAGATAAGCTTTTGATTTCACAACACTACTTCACTACGGGTGAGGCCGTCATATTGCTGTTGTTGCTGTAGCTCATGGCTCTTCGTTGATGTGCCCCCAAAGCATTGGGGGCCCAATGCATAACCTCTGGCTCTGGCACGGAGTGGTAATAACGCTACTAACGGTAGGCGATGAGGGCCGTGGTGTGCGCTTGAATTGCAAAGACGGTGTCCAACACTGTGCCACATCACATTGTCAGCCATCACAAACATAACGCTGCGAGAGATTCAACGGCTTCCGCTTCCCTTTCCTCTGCGTACTGCTCTCTTGCTGTGCAGCTCTTGCGCTCCCGTAATCCTGAATTCTTCTGTTTTCAGTGATGAAGATTCAATCCCGTTGCGATTCGTATTAGCTTTACGTTGTTGTCCGTCGTTGTACGTTGCAACTTATTCTTCGTGGATATAGCTTCTTTAAACGATCTTTCTTCGTTGTTTCTGAAATATAGAAAGACAAAATTTTAAATTATTTAGTTAATGATTAACGTATAAAGATTTAAAGAAAAGGATTTAAAAATATTTCAGACCACCGATAGTATCGCTAGGGTAGTGCGCCCACCTCTATCGTCCCGGCGCAGCATTGCCAGATGCGATTCGCATTTAACGTTATGTAATAAAATAAAAAGCACAGCAACGTTTCTGCCGAGCGCCAAAAATGCGCATGCGCACTTTAAACATCCAATATCCGCGTTTTCTTTGCATACTATATGTATGTATGTATTTTCGGATTTGCTTTCGGAATGTGTTTCGTGATGGCCGCTGCTGCTGCACTTGCTGTAAACTTGAACGCAGCATCAGGGAGCGGAAAATCAGAGAGAAACCACCGAGAATCGAACACGGTGCGAAAGGTGTGCCCAAAGCAAGCAAGGGATTGTGTGCATTGTTTACAATAGTGTGCGTGTTGGCTGTTGTGTGTGTGTGCAGTGTGACCCCCCTGACAAATATTGGAAAAAAAAAAAAATAAAAACAGCAACAACGTTGAGCACTTGTGCATTTGTCTTTTATGATGAAAACCAGTTTTTCTCATTTTTGCATTGTTTATGTGCGCACCTCTCCAGCTAAATTAATAATGCTAATGTCTCCCATTTGCCCACATTGGCATTGTAAAATTTGTCACAAGCACATTAGATGAGATAGCTTGCAATCTGAAACAGTTAATCTCATTTTAAGGATGGAAGATCTGGGTTCTCTTAAACATTTGGAGAAACAAACTTTCTATTACTCAGATCAGTTCAGATTTAACAAAAAGCTTTTTAGTACTATTTCATAGTTTGTATAATATCCATTACAATTAGATTCGATATGATGGCAAACCATTGTAACTAATATATGTAGTGTAGGTTTGTTTAAAAAATACACAAATTCAGTTTTCCTCAAGCTTTATCTTAATCTACACATGCACAGTTGTTTGTTTAAGTATAGTACCTATAGCTGCCTTATCTTCACAAAAATATAGATTTAATTGAATTTCTGATCAGGAATAGTACCTTGATGTATAAATGTATGCATAGGAAAATTAAGAATCCTTATATCTTAAATTGTTACTTTTTGATTATATTTTACAAATGGCCAATTTTATTTACAACTCCCTGCAGTGTGTCTATTTTTTCTGCCATGTTTTGCTCTCCTATTCGCGCTATTTCTATTATTTATTGCACATTCCGCTTTCGCTTCGTCGTTCGGATTGCAAAGCGGAGGAATAGAGCCAAAGCAAAAGCAGAGAGAGGAGGCAAAGCAGAGCGAAATGTGAATGCACTAATTTCGCCTTGGCATCCGGAGCGGCATTCATCGCTAGTTGCTGTTGTCGCTGTCTTGTATCTATTACACATTACACTGACAACTTGCACTTTGTATTTTTGTACGTGTGTAGATTCCACCTGCACCTTAGGGTGTATGCGTCTGGGGCCAATTTGCGCCTATTGTCTATTGCACTCGCGTGCTGTAGATACAATTTCCAATTGAAATAAGGAACCGCGAGCAGCAGCGAAATGGATTCTCCTTAATTGAATTTAAGACAAATCTACGAGAGAATAGTGATTGCTATTATGTAATTTCGTATTTGTTTCCTGATCCGTATAATGCCAAGTTAATCGATGAACACATATGTGTACATATATTATATAACCCAGGAAGTTTTGGTTGAGAACTTCTCCTCCATCGACAACTACGCCCCCACCCACTTCCGTTTCATCTTCATCTCCACGTTTCATATTTCTCAATGGAAAGAAAAAGTGTATGATAACGGCACAAATGAGACCGATTACAGTCAATTTTGATTTAGGTTACACTAGAGTATTGACAAATAAATCTTACAAAACCGCTACTAGTTAAAAATATACAGCTGCGACAAAGATAGAAAACAAAGATTTTCTCGAATTCATTTCATTCAACCAAAACACACATACAACTGCAAAAGCCAACCCTACCCCAACCCCAACAAAAACAACAACTGTAATCATCATCGGCAAGTAAAATGCGCGCCATAAACAAATTATACACACACCAGCCCACAAAAAAAGCCTCAGAAGTCGGCCCCATTGTCAGCTAGTGGGTTTGAGAAAGACAGCAAGCAGATCTCTGTAAATGCACGTTGGAAACTTATCGCACACATATGTATATACTCAACGATAAACAAATACAAACACTGACCGTGGTGCTTTCGTACTGTTGTTGTTGCTATGGCTTTTGTTGCATCGCTAGATGAAGTAGAACAAATACAAATTACAGTACATTGTCAATAAAGTGAACTAATCAGACTCGCAGCTTCACTGTGCATATTGTCAATTGATCTAATATCTAAGATAATAGAAGTTTTCCCTTGCAGATGTTGCCCTGTACCACTAGCAATACACACATCTGTGAAGGAGCCACGAAAGCTTATCGGCACGCAAACAAGCGCACACATACAAAAAGCGGGAGAAAAGAGAAACAGTATTGCGATCTCCTGAATCAAAATGAACCTACAATTAAAAATAGTAACGCAGCCGCTGGCAGCTCATATTAGTTTGTTGACCAATTGGACTACGTGACTGCACAATATATTGGCATTGCTTTGACTGCACAAACTGTGGCAACCATTAAATGGACCTTAGCTGTGGCTTTTGCATACGACTGTCAGTCAACCAATTGCGTTTTATTTTATTTGAGTGCTCTCCTACTTCTGCAGAGCTAAATAAAGGGTGTGCTTTCTTCGTCAGTTAAATAACTCTTAGAATTTAAGATTGCAATCGCCGTAGAGTTACGAATATGAAAGAAGAGTGGCGTTCACCTCTCACCACCCCTTACACCTACACGAAAATCTTAGCTATGTAGGTGGCGGGGGTTGGGTGGGGGTGTTTTAGGCTTTGGGCTTGGTTTTCGGTTTTTGGGCCGCCGCCGCGACAACCCTTGGAATTATCGAATGCTTCGCTTTGACTGTCCTCTTCGCTTTTGCGAATTTACATTTGTTCGATGGCCTGCGCTGCGCAGAAAATAACTAAAAACGAGCGCAGTACAAAAAGTTGTCTATCAACTTTTGCTTTCATTTTGTGGCGAAAATTCGCGCGTACAGAGAACAGGCATAAATAACAATTGCAAAAATCACGTATGCGCAAAGAGCATCGCAGGAACATTTCAGCAGTGTGTTAGAGGGGGACAAGCAGACTAGAGGCTCTTACATGCACACTCACACATGCGCATTCGTAGCTGCGGCTAACTTCACGGCGTATCAGCGTGCAAACGGCGAAAACTCACAATAAAACGTTTGACGAAAACAAGACGAAAGAAAGGGGGATAAAATCTAACGCCGTTCTTTTCTAACATTCTAAATATTGGACCAATGCGATTGCAAATGCGATGCGAAATGAACATCGGCTGGTAAAAATGTAAATTTACAATAGATTTTTTTTTAAATATTCAATTGACTTTTAGCCGTGCGCATGTCAAAACATTGGCGAAGACAAGACAAATACTCCTCGGCATACACATTGGGTTAAAAATACTTGTTGTGTGCAAAATAATTGATAGATTTATTTATACACATAGTATTAAAGACAGGGCACCCGAGCAAAACAAATAAAACAAATTATTGTACAAAATATACGCGTTGAGTTGGCAACTCTGTGCTCTGTGCGACCTATTACGCACATCTAACTTCACGTTGCACAAAACAGAATTGAAAGCAAAACAAATGAACGCGCGAACGTGTGTGCGAGCGAGATCGCCATACTGTCGTCCAGTGGGGAAGAGAATAAGCAATCAAATATGGCGACATAGTATGCAAAAAAAAAAGACGAAACTGAGAAAATAGAGGCATCAACAAATGGAATATTTAACTTTCTAGAATTAACATTGGTCCGTAATCGCTACAAGTGTGCACCCTATCTACTCTCAAATAGTATTGGCCAACTTTTACGTATGGCAGCCTTCCCTTTTCGAGACACTGATTTTACGATTTTGGGCGCGCACGCACACATACACTCATTTTACTCACCGCTTATTTTTCTTTTTTTTTTTTTTGTTTATTTTTGTTTCACTTCATTTTAGACAAATTAGTTTGGTTTGACGGAAAGCTCTGTCCGTTTTTTTTTATCAAATCTTTTTAACTTGATATTTTAAAACCAAAATCGATTTGTATACACATTTGGGCACTAGCTTTTTTTTTTGTTCTGTTGCACATTTTCGGTTCACAGCATCCGGGTGATAGCGCGACGCTGTTTCGAACGTTTACTACCTGCACAAGACAAAATGTTTTTACTTTGATTAATCAATTTTATTATTATTAATACCGTATGGTACAAGAATCAGAAAGTAAAACGAGCAAGAAAAACATATTACGGGTGGCACGAATCCGTGAGCGCGAGTGAGATGACCAGTCTGCACGGTCAGGAGCACAGATAGTGTGACCCTTCTTTCTAATGGTAGGCATATCAACTACCTATTATCGGCTATTTTATTTTGTTCGCTATGCTGTCCTGCTTCTTCTTCTTCTTCTCGGTTTTTTTGTTGCGTCGTTTCCTTCTTTAGCCTATTACTGCTGCGCCTGGCCATTCCGAAATGCTGTACGTACATATTTCGATTTTGCTTTTCCGCCTATCCGTCGATACCCACACATTCGTATACTCGAGCATGCCTGTTTGTATGTGTAGTAAAATCTATACACGGATGTTGGCGCACATATACACAAAAGGGAAAATAGTTTAATATTATTAACTTTTTGGACACAATTTACACACTTTGCAGGAATCATAAACATAATTGCTTCTTAAAAAAAAAGAAGAGATATTTAGATAGTCACACGAAAGCAGTTTATTGACTCGAAATGACAGTACGTCGATTAAAACTTATTGGGTGCCCTTCGGCTTAAGTCATTAAAATTAATTCAGAAAAAGGCCGCACAGCCAAATAAACGATACTTTTTGAACAATTTCTTATACCTCTCCTAAATTCTCACAAATACTACATATACATATAGACCCGCTGCTAGTACACGTTTAGCGTCATCTCGCTCACACTTCCGCTCCGCACGTATTTTGCCTCTCACATTGTGTGTTTTCCTCTTTTTCCCCCCAACACGCTAATAAGAAAACGTAAATTATAAAGGCATTTGCAGCCAAACTAACACGTTTCTCGGTTTAATTTCATAGTGCTGCGATTGCCGCGCTCGCATGGTACGCTCCAAACTATTTTCACAAATTTGTTGTTGACGTTTTAAGCACTATTCCACACGTTTTGTTCACAACTTTCCGCTTCTACAAAATTAGCGACCAACCGAAGACGGTCACACTATAGCGAATAATCGTTATCGCTCTTACAGGGCTGGGCAATACCTCGATTTGTATTCGAGTATCGATTTACAAAATCGATTTAAAAATGGCGAGATAAACTTAATTTATTAAAAATAAAATACAATTAGTTTCTAAAAAAGAAAACTTTTATTTAATTGACAGGCAGGTTTTAAAATATTAATATAATTTATGTTCTTTGATAAATATATATTGTTTTGTTTTTTTCCCAGATATCTTCGACGGTCACACTGCTAAGAAATTGCCATTTCAGAGTCATTAAAATATGGAAATAATATTTACTTTATGCATATAGCAGCATTCTGCCACTTTTGATTAGCACTGCGAGTGAGTTAAATCTTAGCATCACCAGTTGCTAAGGGTAAAGCCCAGATGTGCATCCTTCACCAACTGACTAAAAAATAAGCGGCAAGGTCGTCTCTGTGCAGCAGTATGGAAGCAAATGTGAATCCCCTGGCCGTTATCCTCGTTTACTTCGATAGCAAAGGCGACCGTCTGCTGTACAGGTATCCCTACCAGACCCTCGGCCAAACAGAGGTGGCCAGCGAGGAGCAGCGCAAGTCCAGGTGGAAAATTTACTTCACAGCGTGTCATTTCGATCAAATTCATAACGCCTCCTTTATAGAAAGCGCAATCCATTTGCCGTGGCCCATGTGGACGACCTACTGCAAGCGCCGACGCAGGGACAAGGACAACTACAGGGGTTCGCGGACGAGGTGCTGTCGGCATTGTTTGCTGTGAAGCCGCAGCTCTGCAATCAAAAGTTTGAGCTTAAGCTGAACGATGTGCGCTTTGTGAGCCACCCGACCCTGATTCCACAGAAGGAACAGCGAGCCGCAGCGGTGGCGAATCCTTCCTCAACAACGGCTGGTGCTAAAAAGCAGCAGATGCTTATCAATATTGTGTTTGCCCTTCACGCACAGGCCAGTTATTCGATCGTCAAGTGCTACCACGAGCTGAGCAAGCGCCTGGGCCTGGCGTTGAAGTTCGAAGAGCAGCGCTGCGGTTACCTAACAGAGCAGACGGCGCAAATGGCCCGCACTCACGACGAGCAGCAGCAACAGCCCCTGGAACGCACCCTTGAGCTTATTGCGGAACGATGCAGCTTGGCGCAGTCGCTGCGGTCCATCTTCCACGATCTCTGCACCACAGGCTTACTGAGCACCTCACTTAACGACAATTTGACGCTCTGCTTCTGCCTGCCGGCCAAGGCCCATCAGTTGCATAAAAAGGGCAGTATGGTGGATCCGGAGACTATCGACCGTTGCTTAAGAGCGCTAAAACCATACCATGGGATGCTGCTCCTAGTGGACTTTGCCGAGCTACTAGACTGCGTCCCACCAACAGGGGCACGCATGCTGTGGCAGCTGGTCGACGCCTACAACCCGTTGATCAGCCTTCAGAGCATGGCCTCCAACGCCGACCTGAGCATCGAGCATGTATACAAGCTTGTGTCGCATCTGGTGTATTGGGCCAAGGCCACCATTATCTATCCCCTGTGCGAGACGAATGTGTATGTGATTGCGCCGGATGCCCCGCTGCACACCAAATCCCACTTGGTGGAGAAGTTCTCGGCTCGCTTTGCAGGCATGTCTCTGTTCGAGGTGATCTCGGACTTTTCGCTGCCTACGTCCATTGGTCATTTGACGACTCCCCTGCAGCAGCCAGCGCGCCAGGGCATTCTCGCCCAAATGGTTATCTGGATGCTGCAGCACCATTTGCTCATGCAGCTGCACACCTACGTTCAGTTTATGCCCAGCGAGGACGAATTTGGTGACTCCGCTTCCTGCAGCAATCAGCTGCGCGAGGCCGCAAGCGACGACGAGGACGCGGACGAGGAAGCAGACGAGGAAGAGGATCGAGACCACGATCCGGGCGGATCAATGCTGAGCATGTCCAGCCAGCCGCTACCCGTTCCAGCCGTTTCAGTCGGCGGGCATCGTCGTGACGTTTCCGAGGACCAATCCTCGCTGGCCTCGGACAACATCGCTGTGCAGCCATCTTCCAGCCACAAATCGAACTTCAGCATCACTGCCTCGATGAGTACGGATAACTGCGACAGCCTAGACTCCATGGAGGACGAACAAAAGCTGAAGGAGCTGCTGCATGTGTTCAGCGATGCCGATCGTGCGGCCATCCGCCGCATTCCTGCCTCCGCCAATGTCGACGATCTGTCGTTGCTAGTGAAACTCTATCAAATGGGCTACTTCAAGAGTGAACACCACCTGGAGGAGATCATGTACTTTGAGAATTTGCGGCGCTCCCAGCTACTGCAGCTGCTGGACAAATTTCGCGACGTGCTGATCATCTACGAGACCGAGGATCCGGCAATTGCCTCCATGTACAACCCCAAGTAGATCGCTAAGCGAGTTCTGCATTCCGCGCAAAGTAGTGTATAACTGTTATATTTTTCTTTGTATGTTAATAAGTGAATAAAATGTTCATTATCTGTTATTTATAACACAAAAAGGGATTCAGCGAAGAATAAGGTTTTTCTATTTTCGAGTCGGTAAATATTAGTGTTACCATTTGCATGGTATGGTCGCGCGAACCACAATATAAAAAATTTTTTTTTTATTATTTATCTTTTAATATTAAATTTTTATTATTAAATTATAATAATTTAGTGTGTTTTACAGAATGTAAAACTTAAATAACTCAATTTATACATATTCATGAACAACTTTTAGGAAACATACCAAAAGGCTTCTATTTTGGTATATATAGTATTTTTGCATTTCTGACATTTATAATTTTGTAAATGTTTGTAATCTCGCTGCACTTTGAAGATGTTGGCCCTGCTGAAACTCTCAAAGATGTGCCGCGTTTGTCGCGACGACTCTGACTGCCTGCTGGAATTGTTCGATGACTCTTTCTTACCCAACAAGGAGCAGGAACCGACCCTGGCCGAAATGCTGAGCAAGTGCAGCGGCTGCCGGGTGGACAGGGATGACGGATTCCCACAATTTGTCTGCTCGGAGTGTGTCATGGCAACTAGAGGAGCCTTCCGGCTGCGGCAACAGTACCGGAAGAGCATGCAGTTCTTTAGTCATCTGCTCGGAATGGTTACGGAGCATGATGACAAAGAGCAGCGGGATTCAGAAGACCTGGAAGACCTGGAACCAAGCCAAGAAACATGCAATGCAATTGGAATAACGGAGGCAGAAGGAGAAGCATCCCAAGGAGACGAATCGAGTTTAGAGCCACTCTATGTGGAGCTTGTGGCAAGCGAGTGCCTGGAGCTAGAAAGTCCAACAAAGGGGAACACTCAGCTGCACGATATCAACGACAACCGATCATCGGAGTCCATTTCCGTGGATTCCAGCTCGGATGAGAAGAATGCAAGCCCCATGAAAAAGTTAAGATCAAATTCGAGAAGTTCCAGCGACGATTCCTGGAGCCCCTCGTCAAGTAAAAAGGCGACAAAGAAGCTCCTTACCCTGACGGATAGATCCTACTCTAAAAGTTTCAGCGACGGTTCCAGCAAGAAGCGGAAAAAGAATATCAAAAAGTACCCGTGCACCCAGTGTTCGCGCTCCTTTGACCAAAAGGGAAACCTGCAATCGCATATCCGCGTCCATACCGGCGAACGGCCCTTCAAGTGCACCTATTGTTCGCAAACCTTTAGGCAGCGCGGTCATCTTGGTGTTCACATACGGGGACACACCGGCGAAAAGCCCTTCAAGTGCACCTATTGTTCGCAAACCTTTAAGCAGCGCGGTCATCTTAGTGTTCACATACGACGGGGACACACCATCGAAAAGCGCTTCAAGTGTTCTTACTGTTCATACTCTTGCAACCATTTTGCCGGATTGAAGAGGCACATAAAGGACTTGCATAGGGGCCACTGATCGCAGGAAGCCCCACGGATATCTTAAGTTAAGAATTTTATCTAAGACATTTAGTTATAAAATTTTATAAAATCAAGATTGGATTTTTCTGTTGAATATTGGCTAGAATGAATGATTTGTAATGAAAATAATAATAACTAAACGATTTTGAAATGAATCTCATGTACATAATTATATATATTTATATTTAGCGAAAATTAGTGATTACCGATCAAGAAACTAAAAAATACATTCATTATTTCATTCATTAAATAAATATTATATAAGAAGTTCTAATAAACTATAATGTTCATTATGAATAAAAGGATCCTTAATTGTTTTATTTGTATGTACATTTGTATGCTGTTTTACCCTTTGAAGTATCGCGAATATTTATATGAATGAAATGAAATATAGGATTTATTGCGTAGTACACCAGCTCAAACCTATCGTTACGTTAAAGATAAGAAAAACACATTGCCTTGATGTAAATGAAGCTTGTTTTGATAAAATTCAAATTAAATCAATTGTTATGTAAGAAAGTGAAATCTTTTAACACATTTAAAGGTTTTTTTTACCCTTCACTGTCAATCTTTTACTTATAATTTAAGTACATGTTATTTTCATTAATTTAGTTTAAAGAATTACAAAACGATGGTGCTGAGTTCTGTTCTTTTTTATGTTAAATTTAATTATAAGGAAACTATAAATTCGCCTTTGTCATATTGTTTTGAAGGGATAAACATTTTTTCAATGCAAAACCAACTACATATATGGAGTTTTTTTTATCGTGAGAGATTTATCTACTATTCTATCATGATGATTGTTCATTGATCATTCCTTATATGTAAATTTGGCTTTCTCTGCGCACTTAAACTAGAGTCTCGAGTCAGTCTTCATCGGCATGCTAGTATTTCGCGGAGCGGCGCTTTGGCCGTGTGTTCAAGCCATTCTGCTTGGTGGATTCCTTGCTGTGTTCGGCACTATGTTCCGTGAGTTGAGCCTGTCTGGTGAACGTTTCAGGGCAGTCGGGGCATTGGAATGAACCCGGCTTAGTCCTCCACTTAGTTCCCATCGGAATATACTCCTCTTCTTCGTCCTCGAAGTCTTCAAGCTCTTCCTCGTCATCATATACCACAGAGTCCTCATCTTCTTCGTCATCTTCATCGTCATCATCTTCGTCATCTTCTTCTTCATCACCTTCTTCCATATTTTCCTTATCTTCGTCCTTACTTTCTTGGTCTTCGTCTTCCTCTTCGTTTTCGATCTCCAGATCCCATTCCTCATGCTCGAGGTCGCTAATGATTGCCTGGTCTTTCTTTTCCATTTTGACGCGAGCTATGTAGTCCATGCTCTTAGCATAGCGCCGGTGGAAAAAGACAGCGTCGCGCAGCTTCCTCAGGCAAGGGTCGCAAACCTTTTTCGGAAATGACTTGTCCGATTCCACGCAAATCGGGCTGCATTCCTTAAGCAGATCTGGAAGAGAGGGCTCCTCTTCTTGCCTCCTCTTCAGCTCTGCGGACAGCCGGTCGTCTACGTAAGTTTTCTTCTTGTCGTACATGTCTATGAGGTCCTCCGCCTCAGCCATACAGACGCGACACATTTCCTTTAGTTCCTCCATGGCTATGTATTTAATTAATTTGTCGAAATTGGTTAGTTTATTTTACGGATCAGTGTGACCGTAAAGCGATACCAAAAAATTGACAAGTGGCGCCATTCCAGTCAAGCGTTCAAAAAAAAGAGCGGGCCACCGATGCGGTCATACTTTGTTGACAATAAAAATTGCTAGCACCTAGAAGGGTTTTTTGGTCATAACTTGGCTTAAACTCAACCGATTTGAGTCTGGTTTGGTTCTTTCTTCTTGGTTTTTATCTGCATTCAAAACTCGATATCTAATTTTTTGACAATTTTGTTGTAAAATTCACCCACCAAAATAGTAATTAAGCTTAAAATGTCAACATCCTCCATGGATCTTTTAATATTATCCCTTGCAGGGATTCATAACTTTGGTCAAAATACCCCATAAATCATATTTTGGTTTGTAAATTTTATTAAAAAAATATATATTTCTGAGTTTAATTAATGTATTTTTGTCTTTTTCATAATTAAAATATCGAAGCATATTCAAACAATTTTGTATTGTATAAAAATAAATATATCTATATTATATATTTGATTAAATTCTTTATGACGCAGATTATAGAAATAAATATAGTTTTCTTCATTAGCTATTGTCATGCAATGGCAACAACCCCGATAAAAGTTGAGCAACTTGGACAATGCTCAGAGTTGGAAACCGGTCATTGTCTTCTTAGCTTATCGCCGCGCTCAGAATGAACTTAGGCAACAACAAAGAGCCCCAAGATAATGCTGCAAGACGAACTATGAGCATATTATAAGCCGGTTCTACGACCAACAGAACGAGCGATTACATTCGGATTACAAAAGAGTTAGTTTATTGCATATTTAGCGCCCTTGAGGCGGGATAATAATGAAAATGTACACATAATAATAATTAGGGGGCGGGAGATCCTACATCTCCACGTAGGTGGGCATGGTCATCACCCCGCAATTGTTCTTCCGGGCGGACATCAGGATGTAACCATCATTGCCCCAGTAGGTGGACCATGAGTTCTTCACCAGCCAATAGTCCTCGCCATTGATGCTGCCATAGCCCACGGCCAGGACGGCATGGTCCAGTCCGTCCACATCGTTCTTGCACTCTGGCTCATAGTAAACACCGTGCGAATAGAAGCTGAACGTCTTGGGCGAGGCGTCAATGGCCACGGAGAGGGGTCCATGCTTGAGCAGGGCCAGCTTGAAGGCATTCGGATCGTTGGACGTCACATTCACAAATCCCTTAATGGGTGCCACAAGTGTGACATTGTCGACATGACAGTAGCCGTCTTGGCCCAAATACGGACCGTATTCCTCCTCGGTGGGTACTCCGCCGCTTTTCAGCATCCACTGATAGACGCGGAAATCCTCGCCTCCATCACAGCCATTGTTGCCGTACGCCCAGGAACAGTCAATTAAGGCTTGCTGCGAAAGACGCACCAGATTGCCGCCGTTCTTCAGGAAGAAGGCGCCTTCCAAGTGGCCAATGGTGCCGAAGGACCAGCAGGAACCGCAAACGGATTGATCTGGTGAAATGAATGGTTAAGATTGATTACTTAAGGGGAATATGGAATGTAGCACCCACCTTTTACTGGGGTAACTGCGCCGTATAGCCGCCAGTCATACTGGTCTGGAATATCGTCCTGATACTTCGGCACGTCGTAGGGGAATGGCTTGCCGGTGTTATAGACACCCGACGACTTATAGCCGCGTCGTGCCTTCAGCTCCTCTTCGGTCTTGTCGGCCAGGTGATTCACGGCCAGCGTGTAGGGGAGCTTGGCACGGTTCTTAGAGTGGATGTAGCGCAGGTTCTGACGGAAGATGTTCTTGCGATGCTCGTGCTCCACATCGCTGCGGTAGGAGACGCCGTGCTTGTGCTTGAAGTGATGGAAGGCCTTGTCCACATGCTCTTCCGTTCCGGTCACGAACTCCTGCATCGGATTGAAGGTGGCGTAGTGACCGGTGCCGGGTCCAGGGAATCCCACGCACTGCAGGCTATCGTCGATCTCGAACACCTCGTTGGGAATGTCGTCGTGCTCGTAGCTATCATAATCCAGATAGTAATGATCATAGTGGGAGCCCAGTAGAGTGTTGTAACCCCTCATCTCGTAGCGCACGGGAATGGGCATCCTGCTGGCGGGATAATGTGGTGACTTCTTGTACCTCACCCACAGTGTGTATACGTTCTTCTTCTGTCCAATGACCGACTCTAGGCGGAATTTGTCGCAAGTGAAGCCCAGAAAGGTTTCGGTGCCCACCAGCTGGAATGGTTTGGCATCGGGCAGGATGCTCTGAATCTCCACAACCTGTTCGGCAGTGCCATTAACCTGCAGGCAGGTAAGCTTGTTTTGCTCCGTCAGCGTGGTGATGGGGGCCAGCTTCAGCATCGTACCGTACTGACCCTCGCCGGCCAGCTGATAAGTTTTCACCATTCCGCCGTAGTAATCGATGCGGGATCGCTTCGTGTTCTTGTCGTACCACGCATAGAAAGGCTCTGCGATCTCTGCGTAGGGTATGTACAGGGTGCCCTTCACTATGTAGTTGGGATCCCAGCGCGGCGGCTTCGTGGCATCCGCTGTTATTCGGAGAAAGGAGAGGTGAAGAGAAAATAGAAAATAAAATTGAATTCGGCATAATCAAACGGTAAAGGGCAGCCATTGCGATGCAAGCTCACGCCATAGTTGACACATATACATAAATAACAGCCACATTTTTGGATTAGCATTAAAACAGAGCTTTTAAGGTCATTAAATACTTCCATAATACTATTTAAAAGCCTAAGAAGTTAAATACAGGCCGTTTAATGTTAAATTAAACTCTATTTAAACAAAATTTAAGGAAATTTAAACCTTTTCTCATACACAACTGCATTGTTTAAAATCATCACTCACACACGCAGAAATCATTGCTTTCTTTGTTTGACTAAACAATTTTTTTCAATCTAATGGAAACTCACCCGACAAAGCCAAGCCCGCTAGTAGGGCCAAAGCCAAAAACACTTGCATTCTGGGGAATACAATGGAATATAAACGTCTGGATTACCAACTTTCACGGTCCAGCTAAAAATCACTTCTGAACTCAACTCTTCGAAGAATTAATCTTTTCTACCGGCTTAATATAAAAACAACAATAAGTGCGGAGAAATAGAGATACCGTCGCTATGAATGGCAGAGATTACCACTTACCCAGCGGGTAGCTGGGTATCGGTGGTATTAATCGCTGGGAAAGCTTTTTCTGAACCGTTAGCTTATCAGGTATTTTTTGAATTATTACAACAGGTATTTTTATAGCCGTGACTTGGGCATAATTTTAGTTAGATTTCTTTCTTAAAAATGTTACATCTTAATAAATAAATAATGCCAATAAAAAATAACGTATTTCCGGAGTGTGGCTTTTGTTTAATATTGTTATTATAAACATATAATGAAGAAATAAATTATTGCATTTAATATTAATTTAATGTTTTTAAAGTGTACAATACATTTAAGTAGAATAAATCATTAAAATTATCAAAAATAAAACCCAAAAATGCACTATTAGCAACTATGAATGCTCTTTAACCCTTTAAAATATGTGTTATTTGCAAGGGAATGAGTTTTGTCAAACAGCTGACTTTAAAGTAACGGAAAGGACGGGCTCTACTCCTTTTCCCAATAGTTAATTTCTCTCATTTCGCTCTCCGATTTGTCCTGCGGCAGCGAGCCTGCATCAATATATCCTGCATTGGGGTCGCACTCTCTCGTTCTCTCCCTCGAGAGCCGAAAGAGAGAAATTGCCGAGGCAGATGCCACCAAGCAACTGCCGAAGGAGGAGCACCAGCAGCATCGTTGTCGTCATCGCCCACGCATCGTCTTTTTGGACGCCCTGACTCGTCGGCTGAGTTTAGTCCAGTCCAGTTCCGTTTAGTTCACAGTTCGCACGGTTGGCAGTCCGGGAAGTCGCGAGCCTTTTTTTCCAACGTGAACTAGACACCTCTAAACACAAGAACCCTGTGATGATGACTGGGAATGTGTAGGACGTGGATTAAGGTGCTTCAACCCGTACAAGTGCGCGCAGCAGAGTGGCAATTAAAATTGCATTAAAAATTTAATCGAATCACTCCGCTCGGATCTATGTGTGTGTGAGTGCTAAAAGTTTCGCCTGCGCCAAAATTGGCTAAAGTTAAATGATTAAAGCGCAAAGTTTGGAGAATTATGTGAAAGTTTTTTATTTGCTGGCGAAGGAGAATACAATGCCACCCCGCTAATTGGCACTGAAAAAGGTAGAAACGTGGCTGAAAATCAAATCAATGTTTGATTTATCGCTGATTGGCAACGACATGGTTGTTTTTGCCATCAAAAACAAGAGCTTGTAGACAAACATGTGTACATCTTCACATAGACACTCTATACTATGTACATAGCTGAATATACGTGCAATACATATGTACGAATCTGTATTATGGCCACTTCGAAGCATTTCCTGCCCTTGTCACAGTTGTGTTACGTTTTCTCTATGCTGCAACACACTCTCGCAAAAACACACACGAACACACAGTCATCAAAAAGTCAACAAAAACAATTTAAATTATGTATGTGGAAAAGTACGAGGAGCTCAAGTAGCGCACAGACCAGGATGCAAAAAGCCTTTGTAGGCCTTTCTGGGAATTATAATGAAACACAAATGACATTTTAAATAGGGCAAAAAGGTGCAATAATTTTAATAACGATCAAATATTATAATTGGTTTTAGGGATTTCTGTGACAAAAATTATATTTGAATAAGAGGTTTTATAAATTTTTCTTTCTTCAAATAATGATGTAGGATAAGGACATCTTAAGTGTAAGGTTTATAACAAACGATGCCATTATTAAGTATTAAAAGGTTAATAGGTTAAAAAATATAAATAAATGTAATATTTTTAGACCCTATTAATATTTTTATTTTAAAATATTCTATTATTATTTTAGGATTTGTTTTGAAAATAGCATACTCGATTTTTTACTCTTTAATAAATCTCTTACAGAAAATGTGAAAGTTTTCAGAGTTTTCCTCGTGTAAGACTACCACGCATAATTTACATTTCGTAGCATACTTGTATGGGCCACGGGCAGCGGCAACTTTGATTTTCTGGAAACGGAAGCAAGCTCGTCGCCGCTCTGTCCAGCTGACTTGAAGACCGAAATCGAAAGACAAAAGCAAAACACCTACTATATACTACGTATCTATATATTACACTTTTGTGCATATATATAGTCGAAATTGTAAAACTTTTATTACCTTAGTGCAGGACGTCGACGACGACACATACTCCGAAGAGAAAACGGAAAGTGCTAAAATTTATTGCACGTATGCACGTGCATGTGGTCCCCGTGTGTCCTGAGTGGTGTGTGTGAACGTGATTTGTGTATGTGTCTGCGCTTTGCTGTGTGTAACCTACATTTTAAACGGCATCGGCGACACATAAGAAGCCAAAAGTCGTGGCCGAAACCCAGTTGTTGGGTCGGACAGGAGGCAGAAGGTAGGAGGCAGGGGCAGGGGCAGGGGCAGAGGGGTATTTCGGCGTATGTAAATTCGCCTTTATCAGTGCCTAAAAGTAGGAGCCCACTCACTCACGGGCACGCACACGAGTGCAAGTTCCGCAAAGTCTTATGTACCGCTAGAATCAACACAGCACTCTCTGGGGGCAGGCGCGCGGCTCTAGCTAAAGAGAGAGAGAGAGAGAGTAGAGTATGAGAGGTGGGGGAGAGTAAGAGTGAGCGTGTGACCAACCGACAGAGAGAGCAGAGCGGCGGTGATGCAGAATGCAGGATGATGTTGCGTTCGTTGCTTCCGTTACCGTTACAGTAACACAGGCCGTCCCCCTTTGGCTCCCAAGCTTATACATTCGCCCCATTCACCCACACAGACGTGCGTTCATTCACATCGCCTTTGCTAGGGTGACACTGAAAAAAGAATACGGTATTTAAATTATTCGGAATTTGTAATTTATTTCCAATAAGTTTGGTTTGTGTTAATAATGATCAGTTAAAGCACATAACCAAATTTGCCTTTTTATTTTTATTTATATTTTTGACTAACGAATTTTTACGAGTGTGTCCACTTGTCCACTAAACCAAAGCCCAGCCCTTATATGCTCCGCGCCGTGCCCGACGCTTGTTATTGGACTTGCATTTCCGCTATTCCGCTTTTTGCCTCAACCGGTGGAAATTTATATGCAAAGTGCTGGGCGAAATTGCATTATGCACATTTTAATGGCTCGCCGAGACATAAAAATATCTCGCACTTACATAAATTGCTCTGCTCTTTGCTATTTACTCGCTCAATTTTTCCCTTCCAACCCTTTTTGGTTCTTGGCCGCCGTCGCCGCCGCATTTAAACGTGTTTGTAATTACATAAACACTTTGCACAGGAGCGTCAGTCGGTTTAGAAATATGTGCACGTATTTTTGTTTTGCCAACTAAATGCCTTGTTAGAGAAACGAGAAAATGCATTCACCGAGTGCGGAAACTTTTAGTTTCTCTCTTCCACCTTGCCAAGGAATGGCAAATAAATTGCCCTCGAGGAAATGCAAATTGTTTTTCAAATTATATATCCACAAGGAGGAAGTTTTATGTCTTTGTTGGGCGTTTAAGATGGTTATCAAAAAGTGAGCAACGGCCATAATTTACAAAAAAGTTTGATAGATGGTTTTTGGATATTGTTCAACAATTATAGGAATTATGGATGTATTAAGATAACACAGATGAGGGAGTTAACATAAAAATCAATCAAAGAAAGAAATTTTAAAAGTGTTTTATTTTACCTTTATAATATTAGTTTTCTGAGCAAAAAACAATTTTAAGAACAATAATGGAACGCCAAAGCACAAATTTAAATTGTCCAACATGGCGTATGATTGATTTTGCATATTTCTTTGAAAATCAATCATACGCCACATTGGCCAATTTATATGTCGGAGCAAGACTTTTCCACTTTTGACTTTAAAATTGACCAAAACTATTATAAACTTATATAATCTTGTTGTAACAACCTCGCAAACAGTAACAACTATTTCGTGAGATTAAATTTGACCTTTTTTTAAAAAGCTTTTGTGTTATCCTGATTTCCACTTCATTTCACACATTTCTGGGCCACTTAAAAATGCTCAATGCAAACATGTAAATGTCAAAAGCAGTATCTACAATCTACAATCAGGCTAAGCGTGCCCATCAACGTCAGCAGCCACACCTCCAATCTGCATATATCTGGCACTTGCCTTCATCATCATCAACATCAACGTAAGTGCTAACAAAACCAACACCACCGACCACCATCATCCTGGTCGTTATCATCCTCGAAACCAAACACATCTTCCATTATTATTCCCTCTGCCTCCGCCGCCCACTTCATATTCCACTTCTGGCTATTTTTATGCCATTTCTGCATTGTTCATTGTTTAGCGCGCATTATCACATTTTCCTCTTAAGGCATCAGGAGCAGATATTACAGCACCCCATATCCTCCCACGCTGCCACCTATAGCTTCTGTGTCGGAGAGCCCGCCATCATCTACAATTGTAGATGCTGGTAACAGGGAAATAATGGGGCCACCGGCTAAGATATACCCTGTAAAAAGAGTTGTAAGAAATTTGATTGGGTACGAATCATACATAATTTATTTGTTTTTTCCTTTTCTTTCATTAAATGTATATTTTTGCAATTAAAATATAGCTTGCTAAATATCTATATATTTTTATTCTTTATATAAAAGGTGTTGTTGGAATACTAACAAACTTACACTTCCGATTATTTAGTTTGTGATTTTAGGTTAGTTTAAGTTTTCGGTCATTTCCTGGTATCTATGCATATATATTTTTAGTGCGGATGCCGCAAGTCCATAATATACCCTTTCCCTGGGCGAATCCTTATGATGTGTGTTGAAAAAAGGGAAAACTAAAACGATGATTCAGATTGTTGCCGCACTTGGTTCACTAAGCTGCCACAGCGGGTGCCGCATATACGTGAATGCAGTGGCATAGACAGGGCTCTAACAAAAGGGGTTTTAGATCTTAAAAAGGTATATTTATTAATACCTAAAAAGGTTCTTTAATAGGAGAGCATATAGTACATATAAAAGGAAATTCATTATCTTGGCATCCTTTTACCCCCAAAAAACCCGTATGAGTTAGCCACTGGAAAGTTAGATGTGGATGGGTGGGTGTGTGGGCTAGTGTAGCACTCTCTGATGGTCTGATATCTCTCTCGGGCATACAAACACTTGGATGCGGAGTGGCTTTCGTGTGCGCCGCAGTGCACTGGATACACGGGATTTCAGTTGGCGATGCCACTCTGCCAACAGGATGTCGTCGGCTTTGAAACCGAAAACAATGGCCCTATTGTGGCAGCAGCCGATGACGCTGTCTGCACCTCTCCTTTTTGTTATCCTTTCCCCATTAAACAATTGTCGCCATCTCCGTCGCCTGTGCGCATCAGTAATTAAGTGTCTCTGTGCATTTATGTTTGTGCACGAGCAGAGGGTATATACTACATATAAAAGGACGTAATTACTATTTATAGATGCTATTGGCTCTGCCAACTAAGTAGAAAAACAAAAGGCTAAATGCATTGAAAGGTATTTAGGCCCCGTAAACTTAGAATTATTCACACATATTTTTGCAGTGAAGAGATACGTTTATTTAATTTGGCAAAAGCTCTTTCGCTTAACTGTGTTTACTCAGCTTATTTGTCAGATTTGTGATTAGAAAATTAGAAAAGAACCTAACCTTAACAACAAGCTAAAGTTCTTGAAATTATATTGACATTTTTGTGAGCTTGTTAAACTTTTACTAAATATTTTGTTGTCTGGTTTTTTTTTCTAGTTAATAGTGTCAGCTTATTTAATTTTTCAAACTACATATATAAGACCCTCAACTTTGGGAACTCGAGTTTTGTTGTTTAACCTGAGCGCTTGCGGTTGTTGGCAGCAGCGTTGGTCCGCTTCTGGGCAGGTGTCTTATTGACGGCAGCAGGTGCCTGCTTCTTGACAGCTGCAGGAGTTTGCTTTTTGGCGGCTGCAGGTGTCTGCTTCTTGGTGGCAGCGGCTGTTTGTCGCTTGGCAGGTGTGGCAGCGGCAGCCTTGCGCTTGGTGGCTGCATTAGTTGCACGGCGTCTGGGGGCAACAGTGGTGCGCCTGCGTCGCCGTTGGGCCGCATTCTTCTTGCCTGTAGACGTCGCCTTGGGTGTCGAGTTGCTGGCCGATTCGCCGGAGTCACTGTAATCTTCTTCGGAATTTTCCTCGGCGGAGGCTACAGAACCCTCGTCATAGTCTGAATAATCATACTCCTCACTATCAGAATCCGAGTCGGAACCCGAATCGCTGTTGCCATTTCCAGTGTTCGCAGGAGGACTTGCAGGAGGACTCGCGGGAGGACTCGCTGGAGGACTTGCAGGAGGAGTTGGAGCACTTGTTTCAGTGGTCGTTGTAGGAGTATTTCTTTCAGTGGTGCTGGTGATATCATCATCATCATCATAGTCATAAGACTCATCAGAGTAGTCATCATAGTCGGCATCATCCTCAGCTTCAGCTGCTCCCGCCACGTAGGCAACCAGCAACAGGGATATAGATAAAACCAGCAACACTTTCATTTTATTTGTCGTCAGCCAACCGTTAGAAAAGTCGTTAAGTACACTTCTGAGGTGAAAAGACTTAAACCCTTGGGTATTTATAGTTTTTCTCTTGTCAGTCAAAAAATAATGGCGATATATAAAGCTTTCTACAATATTTATCTAGATAGATATTTGCTTTTCAATTCTTTAATTTCATTGTTTGCAGACTAAAACACCTGTGTGTGCTTTCAGTTTTGTGTATATTTTTTTGGGGATTTGAAAGAGTTGAAGAGAGTTCTTTTTTTATTTATAATAAATTATACATATTAATTAATATAGAACGAAAAAAAAGGGTTAATCTGACTTAACAGAAACAAAATCAAAATAAAGGGACTGTTAATTAATGTTAAAAGTAAGATTTAATTATTTTGTATAGTAATAGGCTTTAATTTCTATAAATGACTATTTTTACGACAATTACTACATTTCTGAGACAAGGTTATGTAAAAAATCTTGTTAAAATAATTTTAATGGAAGTAAATTGCCACATTTTTGTTACCTAGGTCTAGGTATTTCAATTAACACTCAATATAAAATATACCTAGTACCTTGGTAAAACTAAACTTCTTTTCAAAGGACTCCATCCCTATAAACAACCAAAGTAAATAGAGACCGCTAAAAGCGGTAAATTACAAAAGTAAAAAATTCTCCTTAAATAAAAGAAATGAAGGCGCATATTAATGGGTAAATTTTTAGCACACATAACTTTATTAATAGGTATATATTTTTTTAGTAGTTTAGTAGAACTTATTTAGCCAGAGCGACGGCGTCTACTGGCAACCGCATTGGTACGCTTCTTGGCTGCAACAGGTGTCTGCTTCTTGGCCGCCCTTTTCTTGGCGGCACGACGCTTTGCCACTGCGTTGGCCTTATTTTTGTTGTTCCTACGGGCTCCATTCCTTTTGCCCTTCTTTGTGTTGTTATTGGCGTTTTTAGCAGGAGTAGAGGTCTCAACATCGGTGTTGTCATCGGTATTGTCACCAGTATCGTCACCAGTGTCATCGCCAGTATCATCACCATTGCCGTCTACATCAGTTCCCGAATCGTTACCCGAATCGTTGTCATCAGATGATCCGCTTCCAGAATCGACAGCAGTATCGTCTGCATAGTCTTCATCTTCATTATTATATTCGTCTTGGGCCAACGCAACGTGGGCAATGAGTACCGTCAATGTGAATACCAGTAGGAGTTTCATTTTGCCTTCAGGGGAGTTTGTGATCTAAGCGATGGGTGCCTGGATTCCCATGTTTTTATAGACGCCCGCCATTTGGTTTATTTTCATTTTCGCCCAAATCAAGAGTCAATATTTTTGAATGCAAAATAAATAAATGTATAGAAACGTATAGAGTCAAATGTTTCGTTAGTTTGCTTAGTGCCAGCTGTGTATGGCCTTTCTACGTTATTAATTTGTTTTAAATTTTATGGAAGCAATATCTAGAGAGAGATTCAATGTTTATCCAAGACTCTAAGCAAGGCAACCTTAATATTTGTATTTGGTTTATTGGAGATGACAATGACGATGGTCTTGACTTTAAGTCTATGGGAACAGTGTCCAAAAGTAGGCTATATATGGAAATATATTGAAGCTTTCAAAAACCCTTAGATAAACTGAATTTTTAATAACATTAATAATAATATTCAGTGCTCTAGTATTTTTTAATTATTTGCCAGCATTAAGAATTGCTCTACATTCATAACACAAAAAAACAAGCAAGCATTTAATGCAAGCGATTATTTAAGGCGATGGCACGCATTGCTCAAATTATTTATGGCCATTTTAGTACAATCTCTGTTGCGTATATGCCTGACCTTTTTCCTTCCGTGCGATTTCAGTTTGGGGCTAACGAGCGGGAAGAGCAACCAACCCAGATTTGAAAAGTTCGTGCCATAAATCCTTGCCGCCTTGCATGGAATTAATGCCCACCAGCAGCTAGGCGGGAGCACGGGCGGTGGAGCGGTGGTGCTGCACCACATGCAACACACATTAGTGGGTCACTCCAAGAAGAAGATGATGATGATGATGACGACGACGCTGTTGACCGCAGCGGCTAGCGTTCCGTGGCAGCGCGGGGAAATTATATAAAATTATCATGCCGGGCAGGCAGCTCTCAAGTTTGCCACTCGACAGCGGCAGGCAGCGGGACAAGAAGGCTAAACATTGCCACCAGCAAGGGCGTCGGGTGACCGGCGACGTATACGTAATGTGTGCCATGACGTATACGTAATGTGCACCAGGGCTCGGCCAATTTGTCGCAACAACGACAACAACAGTCACTGAATCAAAAGCCAAAGCAAAACAGACACTCGGAACTTGGTAACTGAAACACACAAAACTGTAACTGAAACCGTCAAACCGGAAACTTCTTGGCCAAATGGCGAAAGTTGACAAACAATCGCGAATTTGTTGAGAAGCCCTGCAGCCGGCGCGAAAATGACAAAATGGCGAAGTTAACGCTGCCCCGTCTACTGCGGCGACTGCAACTGATGGCCCTGCAACTGCAACTGCAACCGCAACAGCAACAACAACAGCAGCAGCAACAGCAACAGCAACATCACCTAATGGCCATGCAGCTGGGCCAGGCCATGCTCCTCTACGGCTGCCTTCTGCTGCTCCACGCCTCCGTATCCGGGTCCGTTCTGGCCTCGTCCTCGGATCCCTCTGCCGCCGCGACCGCAGTGAATCTCTCCTCGGGAATAGCCTTGGACAGACCATCATCACCAGCAGCAGCAGCAGCAGTCGAGGCACAGGAGGTGAATCCAATCGAGAAGCGAGCGCGAAAACGTGATGCCGCCAATGTGCCTGACGATGACTACGATGGCAGTTATCCGGACGACGTCGACGACCTGGAGGCCTTGCTTAATAATAAGTCAGGTGAGATTAATAATTTAACTTTTTAATCAATTAAGGAAACGAATATTCAAAAATTAAGTCTATGAAAAGAACTGCCGAACGAATCCTTTTAACTTTAAATATTTCCCATTTATATCCTTTAATTTAAGAGCTTCTGTCAACGGAAACTTATCTGGCTGTCCCACTAAATAATTCTATTTAGTAAATGAATATTTGTGGCCGGCAGCAAACACAAATAAATGAATATTTTGTGTTGGGAGAGAGCTCTCTCTTGGCCAGGACTTCAGTTCGTTAGTTTGCATTATTGACCTTTGGTCCCAGAAGCGAGTTCCCCGGAGACCATGAAAGCCATAAATTACACAACATCCACTGGCTGCTGCTGTATTTAACTTTCATTTTTGGCATCCACTGTCCACCTGGCACATGCTGCTGCCTCCGCTGCTTTTGCTGCTGCGGCTGCTGCACTTGGCTTCTGTCCGGAGCTTGGTGCGGGATGTTTCATGGTTTCGTCCATTTTATTTTGGCCATGATGCGGGAATTACCAAATACCACACGGCATAGGGAGTGGGTCGCTTATAGTGTTATGTGGCAGCCAAAAAACCCTCATGTGCAGCCAGATAATATTGGATTTTAATGGAATTGGATTTAATATTTGTAAAAAAAAAAAATATTTTATTTATGTACATGATACAAACAGAAACTACGATTGAATGTAGTATTTGCACATGCAATTCGTCATGGATGGGAATTGGTTGAAGGTCCTTAAATCACGCTCTTGAAATTCAGACTTGGAAAAATTTGGTGGTGATTTTTATTAGATTTGATATTATTATTGAAGCGCACACTTTATATTTGTTTACATAATAATTACATCTAAATTATGAAACTTTACAACATAAAACCCTTTTTAAATAAGTTTTTAAATTATAGAAATCGTTTAAGAAACTAATTTGCTTGTTTTTCTTTCAAAGAATATACGTATGCTTCACGATTTTGTTGTCATCATAAAACTTAAGTAAATTGAATTAATGAACACTTTCGAAAGCTAAAAAACTAAGTATAGAATTATACACTATATGAAGAAATATTTAATTTAAAAGATTACATACATACATACATATATATGCACTATTAAAGTCTTAAATATTGATGAAGAACTAAAACTAAAATGGATTTTCATCTATATCGCTAGCTATTTTTAGGCTATCTCATCCTTTTCTGACTATTGAACTCAAGAATCTTTTTCAGACTCTGCTAGGCTCATAATTCCATCTTAATTGTTTCACTTTTAATTAGCCTTGATTATTAATTGTTAATGGAAAACCCTCACTTGTCGCATTGCAGCAAAGGGAAAGTATATCGGGGCGCCGTGCAACGAGCTGAGGTGTGACGTCAAGCTGCTGCACGTGTCCTGCGATAAGGAGACGCAGACCTGCACCTGTGAGCGCAACTATCCCGTGCAGCTCGGACTGATAAAGGGTTGCGCCAAACGTAAGTACCGGATAAATATATTAATTAATTAAATTGATTGCCACTCCTCTGCTTTAACAGCTAAAAAACTGGGCGATCAGTGTTTCTACGATGAGACGTGCATCTACAACGACGAGAACTCCCTCTGTGTTCAGGTGCGGCACAACGCGATGTGCCAGTGTGCCAGCGGCTTCCACTCGGTCAGCTATGTGAAGCCGACGCGTCGGGTCTTCTGCACGCCAGGTGAGTGCCTCCTCCATTTGCGCTTAAGGAAGATGAGAAATGAATAAGTAATACCTTTGACAGATCTCAGCGAGCTGAGCTCGGATCTGCCCACGCTGCTGGGCGTCTCCACGGGCATTGCCGTGCTGGCCGGGCTCATCTGCATGGTGCTGCACTTGTTCAGCAAGACGAAGTATCCGCGGCATCGAAATTACGGGGATGCCAGCATTCCGCCGCCCATTCTCTACTCCAGCGATACAGGTGAGACATTTAATATATTCGGACAGGTATAAACTTTGCTTAAATGTCATACAAAAATGATTAAAACGTTAAACGTAGTTTAAGTAGTTGTGATAAAGTTCATAATTTAAATGTATTTTTCTTAATGAAAATTCAAAAGTAAGTGGATATAATTTTAGGGAAAACATTAAATTTAAAACCAAACTAAGCTTGCTGTATATATTTTAGTTTCTCTTACTGTTTAATCTTTTTGTTTTCATTATGCTATCGAAATATTTAATAAAAGATCTTTTACATTCTGTTTAATGATTCCGTTTTTATTTTATGTATAGCCACTCAGCGATATACCCTTGCTCATTTTGGATTCACCTGATTTCAGGGATACCGCTGACCGTTCACTCGGCGCGCCCATCCTCGCGTTCCAGCATTCGGTCGACGGGATCCATTGGCTCCTTTGGCCACCGACGCGCCTCGATGGGTGGAGCAACCGGCGGAGGCGGTACCGGCGGCGGCGGCGGAGGAGGAGGCGGCGGAGCTGGAGGCGGAGGTGTTGGGGGAGCAGCTGGCGGCGCTGGCGGCTCGAAGGGCATCCTGGTGTCGACGTCTCGTACAGGTGCGGCTAGATCGGCCGCCATATTGCTCATATCGTGTCACATAGCGGCGGTGTCCAAACAGAATTCACGCGCCTCGTCGCGTCACACATCCGGAGCGGGATGCAGCCAGCATTCGCGGGACGATCTCGATGAAAATGGCAGTGGCAGTGGAGCTGGCGGTGGTGGTGGTGGTGGCGGGAGTGGGTGCCGCAGCTGCGAGAGCACGCTCTCGATGAACCGCCAGCTGCAGAAGCAACTGAACCACCAGCGGCATCTGCTCAGCTTCGAGCTGTCGCCGGCGAGATCGAGGAATCAGGATAGATTTAGAGCGTTGTTGGGCATGAATGGCATTGATAATTGTAGGGGCGGCCATGAGGATGATGAGGAGGACGATGAGTGCGGTCCGCATAGCATAGATCCTCACAGCACAGTCCCTCATCATAACGACAGCGATCCGGGTGGCGCCCATGGCCATGGTTATGGCTATGGCTATGTCAATGCAATTGGTGGTTACGGCGATGCCGACACCAATGGCGTCGACTCCAGCGTCGGATATGCCACTGGCGCCGAGCTGCATCACCTGCAAATTGGCGCACTGCCCACGCCGGCGAGTGAAACGCCCCGATTTGCGGTAAATCAAACATCAAACATCAGTCACGCCGCATCCGCATTTGCATTCGCATCCGCATCCGGTCGGGTTCATTCCTCATTTTCAGTCCCCTGTCGATCTTATGTCCAGGAACAGCTTGCACCACCACTCACACCAGAAACAAACGCCATTATTTGCCATTCGTATCTGTTCCATTGTTGCATCCATTCTCTGTCCCTCTTTTAGAGATACTTTGAGGTCCTGTTGGAGTGGTTTACTTTCCATCTCTTGAGGTCGAAATCCTGTCAATGCAATGACAAATGTATAGTAAGCAGCTTGTATTTCACAAACACAACAAATATTGCCTTGAATTATGTACTTCTTACTTTTAAAACATTTTTTATTGGTCAATTTAGAGTTAAAGATGCTATTTTTGAAATAAGAAATTAAATTAATGTTTATTTTGTTAATGAAGGGTATTACAATTTTATTTAAAAGATTGCAAGGTAGTGAAGGCGTAATTTTAGACCCTATAAATCATATACATATATTCTCGATCAGCATCAACAGCTGAGTTGATTCAGCTATGTCTGATAGAAAAAAATTGTAAGAGGTTACTCACTTACTTAGAGTAGGCAGATAAAAACTAGTACTAAAAATCTTTACGAAATTAAATTAATGCATTTTTGGCAAAGTTATGAACGATTTAATTAATAAATTGCAAACTGCAAGGGTACACAAACTTCGGCTTCCCAGGCTAATAAAACATTCCATAAGATATTTTTAACAGTTACAAATCAATTAAAAACATTAATATTTTCCTAATAAGAATTTATAGTAGTAAAATGGAATTGGCATAAGCTTAATTAATTTAAAAGTTTCATAGGTTTCATTAATTGCATTTTTTTGCCAAAAGAAAAACAAAACTTCTGCAGAATTTACATGCATTTTAAACCATGCAGGAAACCATGCATTTCATATCAAAGTATCTTTCTTCATCGCATAAATAATTACCAGAAAATGTATTAAAGCCATGAAACAAATCTCGCTAAATTGGGTCCATTTCTTTGTCATTTGCATTCATACAAACTTTCCAAACTAACTTTAAAATTTAATTTGTGTACATTATTGGCGTTGGTTATTATCCCCATTTCCCCTTCCCCTGCTTGTATTAATTAGTGTTTTTAAATTGAATTGAAAACTCTGTCTCTGTTTAGATGAGAAACCAAACTAATTTTGCGTTGAACGTGATGATCGATGTTAAGTGTGTCTATTGAGCTCCCCCTCTGTTTCCACATACAAAGATGTGTTGCCAATACATTGTTTTACTTTCCCTATCGTTGCCAAAAAAAAAAAAAAAGAAACACCTACACCACCGCAGACACAGCGACACCAAAGACTATATAAAGAATAAGATGCATAACACGTTTTAAAATCTCTAGATTGAGCAAAATACAAAAAAAAAATGGTATGGTATCTTATTTTATATATTTTGTCTTTGGCTACACACCCACACATGCGCACTTTTAGCCACACAATAAATATATCGAGAGTATTTTTTAAGCAACTCCACTAAGGACAATACCGAAATGCCTAAGAATTAAGAAAAGACAAATAAAATGAAGGATTGAATTAAAACCACAGCTTCTGAGGACGATGATGAAGAATATAATATAAATTTCGACAAGATGATATTGAAGCAATATGGCGGTGACTATGTTCATAGAAAATCTTCCCCAACTTCTTCCACATACACGAAATAATAATAATAATTATAATAATATTTAAAGCATATAACTGAACACGATATTCTAGCTAATGCAAATTAAGAAAACTACAAACAAATTAGTAACACAAAGTACACACTCCCCACACAGCCACAGAGACCCTAATTGCAATTGCATGCAGCCTGACAGCAGAAAAAGGACACTTGTCTGCCGTCAGGATTCGCCACGCCACTCTCAACCTTCCGGCTGACCTTTGCCTGAACTTATTCGGTTGGGTCCCCAAACACACAAAAACACACAAAGATACACACACACACCAATCGATAAACGATATGAAAATTTCCTTATATATAATATACTCTATATATATATGTTAACCCCGCAACTTTATATGTGAATGTCCTACGCTTCTTATACTTCTACCACTACTCTTCTTCATCCTCAACTTTTCTTCCTCTCGAGCGCCTTGAATTTCCGAACTTAAGATGCCTGCTGCTACTATTGCCGCTGCTGCTGCATCTTGAAATAAGAAAACTTTTACTTATCTTCGTTCTTATCCTGTAAACTGGCACGAAAGTCCTTGAAAGTCTAGAAAGAAGGGGTTACATGCCGGTACCACCAGGCGTATGAGTCATTAGATAATTCGGTGATTAGTATTGATAGCTCGGAGGTCCATTAGATTAGTGAAATAGTAAAGAATTACTGTTGATGGTTTAGTTAAATATTATATTTATAATTTTTAGTTATTTATTAGCACCTTAAAAATAAGGAAACATTTTAAAATGGATAAAAGTCCCATCCTAATGTGTGATTAGAAATTCATTAGGGTTTATTTTATAATTTGTTTACTCACTAATAGTTCAGTTATTCAAGACTGAAAAAATGAGGTTAGAAAGCAAACTTTTGGAATTCCATAGAACTTATATTAATATCTTAAAAATAGGTATGTTTCTTGTGTTGCTCTACACATATTTTTAAGTCAAAATTTGAGACAGGAAAAAACCATGCAGAAAATACAGCTAAATTATAAGATATTTCTTTTCAAAAAATATAGTAGAAGTCCCAGTGATTTTCTTTTAGAATACAAAACTTCTTTCCATATTCTGCGAATGATTTGGCTGCTTGGAAGCACTGCTGCTCGCACTCGCTTAGCTTGCTTTCCAAACGCTTTAGAATGATCTTACGCTGTGGCAATGCATCTCCCTGTCTCTCTTCTCTATATATATACATTATATATATCTTTCACATATAACTTACTTACTATCTTTCTCTTCCACGCCGATTCTCCCAACGAAAATGCTTCCGATATACTCACTCAGTTTTGATACAGCAACCATCAGCACATTCCCCCCCTCGCCAGACTGATTCACCTGTGTGACACCTGTCCCATCTGATTTGTCCCGTTCGCAGGTTCTCGAAGACCAAGTCTAGCGTCGGTGCACAGCACTAGTTCCTCGGTGCGCAGCTACAGCATGATGCGCTTCGAGAAGGAGGTGCAGCAGAAGGAGATCCGGCAGGAGATGAAGCTGCGACTGGCCCGGCTGCAGCAGCAGGCTCATCTCACGCAGAACAAGCCGCAGATTGTCATCGGTGAGGCGCTGCTCCAGCATGGCGCCCTCAGCCGGGTCACCATGCCCACGCCCAGTCCACTAACGCCCAATTCGCTGGACGAGCTGCTGCCGTCGCTGGATGAGAACCAGGAGGTGGGTTGCTCTTATATATTAAGCCAGGTTTCTTGGGAACATATTATATACATATTAAAAACATATATGCTATTAAAATATATAGATATAATTATTTAATTAATTGAACTGATCTCAATCCACCTACAGTATCCACCCAGACTGGAAACGACCTTCAAGCAGCTGATTCAGCCTCAAATGTCCGGATCAGGAGCCATAGCAGGAGCCTCAGGAATGGGGGCCGTGTTGCGGGCAGCTGCCTCGCAGTCATCTCCTGGCAGTGCGAACGGATACCATGGACCCTGCAGCTCCTCGACTGAGGCCCTCTAAAGTTAGTCGTTGCGTTGTACTTAGCTTGTAAGTAATCAAAGATTTCTCGTCTAATTTGCGTCTTAGTCGCAGAACGAGAGACGGAGTAGGAGTCGGAGTCGAGGTCGGAGTGGAGTTGAGTTGAGTTGCTATTAATTGAATTCAAATTGAACGTCAAACGTATTGTAGTCGCGACAGCTTAGATTATGTGTAACATAGTAAGTAACCCCAGAGCTAGGCTAAGTCTAGCCTAAGTGAGTTCTCAAATTAGACAGCCTTTGTGTGTATCATATACCTACGTAGGGAGCTAGCTAATCGAAATCGAAATCGAAAAAGAAAAAGAAACCAACATTTTATACGTGCGTGTACATTGTCATACAATTTTTGTAGAAGTTATACAAGCGAAAATCGAATGGATGCCCGGCTAGAGAATTGGCAACGCCACTCGGCTTCTCACTTCAATGTACATGTAGAAATTAACCATGAATTGATTAGTTTAAACCTTAGTCTAGTGTTAATCGTTAGTGGAGATAGTACTGATACAAAATACGCAAGATGAATTTATACAAAATCGGTTTATACAAGCGATGGAACACTGTATCGGAATACATATGCCAGATGGTTCTAGCTAAATCAATAATTATGTTAAGTCATCGATCGCCACGAAAATGAATAATAAATCAAAAGCGTTAATAGCGTACTTGGGGGAGGCCAGTCATGCCAGTTCTTTGTAGGCATAGGAATAGGTCTAGGAGTAGGAACAGGATTCTCACTGAACGCTGGACGGAGCAAGGTCAATTTTAGTTTACGATTTACGAATTTTTCTACAAGAGGCGTTTCAAGTGAATACAATAATCAAATACGTGTAGATCAAATGTACATTACTATACTTACTCGAGGTGGTAATACTATCATTTAATGTTTGATACCAAGGTTGTTGAACGTAGTTGATGTTCTCTATCTACCTACATCGTTTGGTTCCATGATTTATCGTATCCTATCTATATAGATCCGTTTTCAAAGCAGCTATCTAAAGATCGTTACATATACACACCTAAGCGGCAGGTATGTGCATAGATATATGCGGATATTTGTACTTAACTATGCTATACATACGATGAGTAGACACACATATCTGGAGTTCAGTGTTGGTTGATGTGTTCGGGAGTACATATATATACATACATATATATATACTATATATAGAAATAAATGCAATTTTGTGTTTTCAACAACCGGTATACTGGAGTTTTACTTGGCTGCTTGGGGTTAGTTAGCAGGTAACTTAAATTTTATAACATATACATATCTTATAAGATCATTAAAATTGATCATAACTAAGCAAAAATGCATTAATTTCCATTCGGAAATCGTTTCTTAGCTAGCTTTAATTCGGTCAAATCTGCACACCAAATTATTTAATTTAACAAATTGAAATTTTACTTTAATTTTAAACAATTTAAATGAATAAACACATTGATAGACTGAGCTGTTGATGCTGTTCAAGAATATATATGATTTATAGGGTAGTAAATGACTCATTCACTGCATTTTAAGCTTTTCACTGAAATTATAGAATCATGCAAGGTTATCAAAATTAATTAATAAATTACTCAAAGTGCCATCTATCAGAGCTCTGATAGAGCCACCAAGCATCCATCCTGGTTTTAAAATCTTTCCCAGAATACCTCAGACAAGTAAAATTTATTTGCAGTAAAAGGTTTGAAAATATATACCCAAAACTCCATTAAATATTAAATATTTAGAATTTCCAGGGCTAAACTAACAAACAATCCGCAAACATCATCTCTCGGAGAGTGAAGCCGGAACAAGATATTAGTCCACCTCCTCGATGGTGGGGCCAGACCCACCGGTTGGGCCCGGATTGGGACCACCGGCTGAAGGCGGAGGCGTAGGCATGCCGGCTCCCTGATATAGCCTCGTGATGATAGGACTGCAGATGCGCTCCAACTCCTGCTGCTTGTGCTCGAACTCCTGCCGCTCGGCCAGCTGATTGGCGTCCAGCCAGGCAATGGTCTCGTTGCAGCGCTGCTGGATTGTCTCCCGATCCGCGTCACTGATGCGGGAGCGCAGCTGCTCGTCATCGAGGGTGGAGCGCAGCTGGAAGCAGTAGGACTCCAGCTGGTTCTTGGCATTCACTCGGTCGCGCTGCTCCTCGTCCTCCTGGCGATACGCCTCCGCATCGTTGACCATCCGCTCGATGTCCTCCTTGCTCAGGCGTCCCTTGTCATTGGTGATGGTGATGCGGTTCTCCTTGCCCGTTGACTTCTCCAGGGCCGTCACATTGAGTATCCCATTGGCGTCAATATCGAAGGTGACCTCCACCTGGGGCACTCCCCTCGGCGCCGGCGGAATGGCCGAGAGCTCGAATTTGCCCAGATTGTTGTTGTCGCGGGTCATTGCCCGCTCGCCCTCGAACACCTGGATGAGCACGCCCGGCTGGTTGTCCGCGTACGTGGTGAAGATCTGCGTCTGCTTAGTGGGAATGGTGGTGTTCCGCTTGATCAGCGTGGTCATCACTCCGCCAGCGGTCTCAATGCCCAAGGACAGCGGCGTCACGTCGAGCAGGAGCAGATCCTGCACAGCCTCCGACTTGTCGCCATGCAGAATGGCCGCCTGAACGGCAGCTCCGTAGGCCACCGCCTCGTCGGGATTGATGGACTTGTTCAGCTCCTTGCCGTTGAAGAAGTCCTGCAGGAGGCGCTGCACCTTGGGTATCCTCGTGGAGCCGCCAACGAGCACAATGTCGTGGATCTGACCCTTGTCCATCTTGGCGTCGCGCAGCGCCTTGGCCACCGGCTCCATGGTGCCCCGAAAGAGGTCTCCGTTGAGCTCCTCGAAGCGGGCACGCGTTACAGCGGTGTAGAAGTCGATGCCCTCGAATAGGGAGTCGATCTCGATGCTGGCCTGTGTGGAGGAGGACAGCGTCCGCTTGGCCCGCTCGCAGGCGGTTCGCAGGCGCCTCAGAGCCCGCTTATTCTGGCCAAGATCGCGTTTGTGCTTGCGCTGGAACTCCTGCACGAAGTGATTCACCAGCCGGTTGTCAAAGTCCTCGCCACCGAGATGGGTGTCTCCGGCAGTGGCCTTCACCTCGAATATCCCATCCTCGATGGTCAGCACGGACACGTCGAAGGTGCCGCCGCCCAGATCGAAGATCAGGACATTCCGCTCGCTGGTACCCTGCTTGTCCAAGCCATAGGCAATGGCCGCCGCCGTCGGCTCGTTGATGATCCGGAGCACGTTCAGGCCGGCGATGGCACCCGCATCCTTGGTGGCCTGGCGCTGCGAGTCGTTGAAATAGGCGGGCACAGTGACCACCGCATCCGTCACGGAGCCACCCAGATACGCCTCGGCCGTCTCACGCATCTTGGTCAGCACCATCGAGGACACCTCCTCCGGATAGAAGCTCTTCCGCTCGCCCTTGTACTCCACGCAGATCCTCGGTTTGCCGTTCTCGGAGATCACCTCGAAGGGCCAGTGCTTCATGTCTGCCTGCACGGTGGCGTCGTCGAAGCGGCGGCCAATCAGCCGCTTGGCATCTGCAAGTCAGAAGTCACTCGATCAGAATCCAACAAAAAGAAACCACACCGCGGGGAGCACTTGGACAACAGATTCGCTTTATTGGCTAACATATAGGGTCTGGTAATTGGTAACTGGTATTTGGACTAGTGTTTGCTTGTTTGTGTGTCTGGGTGCTGGTCTAGGTCACAGTCTGGGCTAATCTAGCCGGACTTCTAAGCGGACCCTGACCCTGAAATGAAAGTACAAAAATAGAAAGAAGACTCGCATTAGATCTGCTCAGCAAATCTGTCGAGGGAAGGCAAGTGAATGTCAGTGGACTTTTTACAGAAATGAGGGAAAGGTTACTTAAAAAGATCTATATATGTTATTAATAGTTGTTTCTTTATATTTTTAATTCTATTTAACGTTAAAGCTAAGTTTTAAGGTTTTACAAATGTGAAGATAACTAAAGGCAACATAAGAAATATATACAGCCCAGCAAATCTCTTTGAAGGAAATGTTAATAGAAAAAAAGGAAATATACGGAAACTACAGGAGTACTTTCCAGTTAATGAGGTAACTTCCTCTTTTCTCTATTTTTATTTGTCTTCAAACAAAAACAACAGGAAAAAACTAAAAAGAAATACAAGAAGTATAAAGAAAATAAATATCTAAGCAATATTTCTTATGAAATTACTCTCAGTTTGTTTATCTTCTGCCAAGGTATTTAGTTATATTTATTACTAATTCTTTTTCGCTGCCTTTCATTATTAGCTTTGTTTTTCCGAAATCAAAGACATTGTCGCGAAACCAGCGACATTCCACCACGCAGCCAACGTGAAAAGTATTTATGCAAAACGAAACGCTTTTCTTGTCACCAAAACAACTTTGCACTGAGACTTTTCTCATTTATTTGGCCGACACAAATGATGCCAATAAACGCGACAGCCAAGAGAGCTCGGAGGCCAAGAGGAATCAGGCGAAGAAGCTGCCTCATCAACCTCACCCCGGGAGGCGAAAGAACTGACACAACAAGTGGACGTGTCACTAGGCCAAATGGGGTGGAATCGGGCACTGCAGGGTGTCGGGTGTGGGAGGTGGAGGATACCATGCACTGGCTAAAAATGAGATGTATGCGGAGGAGGAGACTGCACATTTTGGCGCCAGCGAGTGAGAATTTTCTTAAAATAACCAGAATGCGAGATGTGCGAGCAATAAACAAAATGTGCGGGCACAGTTCATTCATGAAAATGTTTGCCAGTAATTAAATCGGATCACTGCCTGGCAGAGATTCATGAGGGGCTGGGACAGGGACGACGACTCACCGAAGATCGTATTGTTGGGATTCATGGCCACCTGATTCTTGGCCGCATCGCCTATGAGACGCTCCGACTCCGTGAACGCCACATAGCTGGGCGTGGTGCGGTTGCCCTGATCGTTGGCGATGATCTCCACCTTGCCATGCTGAAAGACGCCGACACACGAGTACGTGGTACCAAGGTCAATGCCAACCGCTGGTAATTTGGGCATCCTCGCTGCGGCTTTAATTAGACCCTCAACGCGCCAACCACGTCAAGGTCCCCGTCCCCGAGAGAAATAGAGAACGACGAGCAGAATCGACGACAAATCGAGATCGAAAATAAAAAGAAAATGAAATTAAAATCACAGTGTTCCCCTCCCAGGCGGCTGTCTGGTTACACAATCCGAGGATCCTCTCACCCAGTTCCGAAGCTAAGCCAAGTTAGCTTCGCGCGACTCCTAGAAGGCGAAGCGATACAGATACAGGGAGATGATCAGGAATAGCAGCACGAAGGTCAGGACTCGGAAGAATTCGAGCGCCTTCTCTCTTTGCAGCTCCACAGCGTCTTCCGTTTGATCTCACGTTGCCACAATGAAAACCAGTACGATCCTGTTCTCGGGACTCTCGGAACTCTCCTCTGGATATTCGCTCTCTGCAAGATCGGATGATGCACGCGCCACGACGGCCACCACACAACTGGCTGGCCGAGTGCTGCGACAACCGATCCCTTGCCAAAAACGTTCGATCATCGATGGTGATGATGATGATGTTGCTCTGCCAACGGAAGCATAACATAGCTCACCGGTGCTCACCGAGAGGCGACTGCATTTGGTATTGGTACTCATCACCTGGCCATAGAATCTCTTTATGCAAATGTTATCTAGTAACTTTCACATAATTATAAATAAATGATAGTATTAATGAAGATGGTGTTAGTATTATTATTATAAATTATAGGTATAAATAAATCATTTCGAATCGTTAATGAAAGGACATGTGCAGTTGAAGTATTCCAAGACAGCCGGCAACAGCTCAGGGTTCCCTTTAAGCTCCCTTTTGGCGCTGCAAGTGTTTTTCATTAGGAATAGTGTTAGTCCTTGACTTCTACTTACGATTACCAGGTGATTTTCTCTGCGATGGGCTTGTAGACTTTTGGGAAGACGAAGTTGATAATGAGAAAGAGATTTAGACAGTTGACGATCGGGCTACTGTTAGCCCAAGGTGCCTAACAGTAAGGTTATATCTATCAAATCTTCATTTAAATATCTCCCAGAAGCTCATCCTCATCGATGGCCGCAGCATCATTGGTCAACAGAGTCGAGTCGATATCCATATCTAAAAGCTCCTCATTGAGATCAGAAGAAGGAATTTCTACCAGCGGAGGCATTTCTAGCAGTGGCGGCATTTCCAGGTCAAGCGCTTCGGTGTCGAGTGCCATCTTGGGCATGGACAGACTCAACTCTTGAACAGCCTGCTCCATAGGATCAATAATTAGCTTTGGCGAGGTATTAGGAGCAGAGTTAGATTCCTCTTCACTGTCCGATATTTCAATGAATGAGCTGGGAATAATAATTTCTGGTTTTATGGCATCCTGTAATGGCGCACTGGCAAGGGGGACTTGTTGAACCCCGTAAGGAGAAATAATGCTCAGCATATCGTTGGTTATAAGCCAGCCAGCATGGTCCTCGGGCCGGTGGAGCACAAATGTACGCTGAAAGTGTCGCTGCTCCCATCCACGGAAGGTCTTCTCCTTAAAGTAGCCCGTCAGTGCTAAAATGCGTAGGCGATTGTTGAACATCAGGACGTCCACGCTGGCCCCCTGGATGTTCGTCAGCATTCGGGGAAAGCGTCCCAAGGCTTGAGTTAGGGCCAAGCTGCCCATCTGCAGCTTCGCATTGCGCGCGAACCAAGACTTGAGAGTCTTATGGTTGCGATTGTACAGGCAGTAAACGCCTACACAGTTCAGCTGCTTCGGAACGCTCAGCGAGAAGGTGGCCTGAGTGCCATACAATTCGATGAGCTGGTGGCGCGCGGCGGGATCGTCAAAGCTTTCGTAGTACCGTTTGACGAACCGTTGGGCGAAGTCAAGGCCAATGGCGCCGGATCCACCGTCTTGCACTTGCTGAAATTTTGGCAGATTATCCAGCAGGACGACTCTGGGTTTCGACTGCACGCAGCCGTGGATGTCCTTCAGCTCCGGCAGGATCGTTCGAATATCATCCGACTCTAGCTTGGCCACCTCGTTGCCGCTCAGCAGCAGAGTCTTGATTGGAAGGTTGCTCAGATACTTTAGCTCAGCCAAATCGTTGATCTTATTGCCGCTAATATCGATGCGTTCCAGGGCGCTAAAGTCATCAGCGGAGATCGCAGCGAAGGCCTTCAGTGAGCAGAGATAATTGTTGCTCAGGATGATTCCAGCCACATCGTGCTGGAGCTCTCGACGCGCCACCATCAAAGTTTCCTCCAAGAACTTTACTATGTGTAGTGGGCAAAAGTGTTGAGAAAGGTGAGGATCTGCGTGGAATCGCGATAGATCCAGGGTTCGTGTCGTTGTTTTGTACCGTCCGCGCAGGGCCGCTTCTACTGCTTCCTCGAATTCTGCGGAAACTGCAGAGTCAATGATTGGAAGACCAGTTCTTACATGCAACTCCAGTGGCTGACACGTGTACATGACCATGACATTCTTCCTCAGACGATTAAGCCTTTTCGCGTATAGTGAGCTGTCTATCATAAACTCTGCACTGTCGTTGTTGTCGGCCGGTCCACTGCGCCTGAAGTTAAAAATCTCCATCTCCAGCGGCACCATGACCCAGTTCAGGGCCATGTAAATTGCAGAATCCGGCAGGCCCGCGCACTTGGCCATGTTCACCGTGTACCAGCCGGTGACGGTGGCCGGGCCCCGGTCCGAAGCACGCGAGAGCGTTTCCATTACAGGACGCACATCTGAAGTGC
>VNJV01005364.1:0-29660 GCA_008042635.1 Drosophila nikananu | reverse complement strand
GATCGGATGAAAAACACAAAAGTTATTTACTTATCAGTGTGTTATCTATTTGGCAGCTAGCAACAGGTGCATCCCAAAAACAACAACAAAACTGATGAGCGCAAGAAACTAACTCCCGTGCGCAAAAAAGAGAGGAGGGGTTATCTCTGTCTCTGTCTTGCACACGCAAGTGCATGAGATGGTGGTGGTTTTGCAAAGAGCGAGTTTGTTTACATTTTGATATATATTTTGGTACATGGTATATAACAGTCGTTCACGAACGACTGTAGCTTTCTCACTTGTTTTTTTTTAGGTATTTGGAAAATCAGTTGTTCGGTTGGTTGGCCTGGCAACCAACGATTGACTCACTGCCACCGATAAGAGCTGAGCTGCAGTCAGCGAGCGCCACTCTAGCGCATCCTAGACAAAGCTTCAGCTTCAGCCACAGTCCCAGTCCCAATCCCAGTTTCAGTCCCAGTTCCGATCTATCTGGGAGTACAGTAACCCAGCCCAGATCCGAGCCGCACCTGACCCCCATCTCTGAGCGTACACCCTCCTCCCTGAAAGCGCTGAAAGCAATTGTTGGAGCGTTCAACTGTGATGACGATGATGACAAAAGCACTTGATGCGCTTAAAATTGCTGGGAGGGATTGAGATTGGGTATGGAATTGGGAGTGGGAGTGGGAGTGGATGTAGCTGTAGATGGGGGTAGGAAAAAGGGGAAGGAAAGTGGGAGTGGAATTGGTTAATGCGTGAGTTCCATCAACATTCACATGGAGTGGACTCGCGACTATCAACTCAACGCAATTGCAACGCGAACGGCAATTCTCAAAGTAAATGAGTGACCAAATTATTGGGCTCAATATAAATGTCCTCAATTCAATCACTTTGGGACTCACTCAATGCGATTAGGTGATCGCACTCGACCTCAAGGCAGTAGTAGGTGTTTTTAAGAAAGCAAAAGCAAAAGCAGAAGCAGCAAAGGAAGCAAAAGCAGAAACAGAAGTAGATTTACATATGTATATATATTTATTATAAATTTCCTCTGAATTCTTTGACATGAGTTTACCCTGAGTCAGAGTCAACACATCCATTCCAAATCCCAGTTGAAATAAACCAAAGTGAGTGCCAAATGAGTGCATGTAATCGTTGTAATTTGCATTCAAATGATTCGCCATAAGTCACTTCACTCACACTGTAAGCGTAAACGTAAACGTTAACGTAACGAAAGCGACGATTACGCACTGTGAATGGCTAATGAATTAAGTTTCGACGACTTTGCACGCCGACCGACATGCACAGAGAGAAGAAGTATTACTTAAAATAATATAAAGACATTCGGTATTACATAATAATTGATACAGAGAGAGAAAATAATACTTTAGCAAAATAAACAATATATTCAAATATTATAAAATAATTTTTACATTCATTGAACGCACTCAAGCAATCTTGAAAACGTGACATAAATGTAGTAAAATTTCTTGCTTCTTTATTATTTGTATAAGAAATCTTAAGGAACCTCTTTCCATAAAATTATAAACCTATGAATAGGTTTATTCAGATGTTTGCAACGCTGAAAGGAGACATTTCCGACTCTATAATGTTTTTTTTTTTGGCTCAAATATTGCTTGAAGGGTTTTTTAATCATAACTTGGCTTAAACTCAACCGATTTCAGTCTGGTTTGGTTTTTTCTTCCTAGTTTTTACGGGAGAACATTTCTGCATTCAAAACTCAATATCTAATTTTTTGAAATTTTTTGTCAATTTTGACGATGTACTTTTTTAGGAAAAAATTGGGTATATTTTTGGTTTAAAAATCCCCAACACCTTGAAGGTTTTTTGATCATAACTTGGCTTAAACTCAACCGATTTCAGTCTGGTTTGGTTTTTTCTTCCTAGTTTTTACGGGAGAACATTTCTGCATTCAAAACTCAATATCTAATTTTTTGAAATTTTTTGTCAATTTTGACGATGTACTTTTTTAGGAAAAAATTGGGTATATTTGTTGGTTTAAAAATCCCCAACACCTTGAAGGTTTTTTGATCATAACTTGGCTTAAACTCAACCGATTTCAGTCTGGTTTGGTTTTTTTCCTAGTTTTTACAGGAGAACTTTTCTGCATTCAAAACTCGATAAGTAATTTTTGGTCCAATTTTGAAGATGTAACCCCTTACTTTTTGTTGAAATAAATGGGTACATTTTTGGCCTAAAAATCATTAACACTTTAAAGGGTTTTTGCTCAGAACTGATTTCCCTCTGGTTTGGTTTTTTTTCCTTGCAGGATTTGTCTTTGGATTTGTCTCGTGCATACAGGGGAAGGGGAATTTAATATCTATAATATAATATAATATATGTATATACTATATATATATATAGTATCTGAATGTTTGTGACTACTCTTTGGCTTACAGGCGTGCCACTGCGCTCACTTTCAGTTACCATCATATTTGATTTGCAGTTTTGCTTTTGCATTTTCCTCTTGTTACCCCACCCTTATTTTCCCCTCCCCCTCTCTATGTTTTTATTTGTTTTATTTTCATATTTATTTGCTTTTTGTTTTGCTTAACTTTAGATGGAAATTTTATTTTGCATTTGTTGCTGCTTGGCAAGTTATAGTACGTTTACTTTGAGATTTCCTTTTGTTTCGTTTTTTGTTTTATTTTAATTTTGTTTTTCTACTTTAGTTGTGTCTGTTTTTGTTTTCACTTTGAGTTTCAGTGTCTGCTCTTTTTTATTTTGTATTTTGTTTTAACTTTTTTGTAGTTTTTCCCTTTTGTTTATTTGCTTTTTTTTTTACTTTTTGTCTGTGTTGTCGTTGTCTCGTTATTGTTTTTGTTTTTGTTTGTTTCGTGCGGGTTTTGTTGAATTGTTAATTGAATTTTGTGAGCACAGATACTTCCTCGATTTTTCCCATTTTTGTTTTGTATCTGTTGGGAGGGGCCAGGCCAATGGTCACTCAGTTATGCCGCCATAAGGGGGGTTTTCCGGCAATTGCCGGACTGCCTGGCCAGCAACATGTGCCATGTGAAAGCTGTTTTTGATAAAACGTGGAAATCGTTTTTCCATTTCAATTCGAAAGCAACACAGGCCGCAATTAAATAGCCGGGTTTCAGCTCCCACAGCTGCCAACAAACACATTTCCATTGCTTTGCGTATAGTTTCTGGGGGAAACTATAGTATTATTTTGTATTATTTTGCATACTTCATTTAATATTACTCAAATTTGAAGGCCTAGAAATTTTGTTTTGGCTTAGGAAAAGTATCTTTTGAGTTGGTTTATGACAACCCCCCCGAAAAATCCTTAGATATTCGAATCCCTAGACTTACCTTCTTGGACAGCTGGGTGATATCGACGGGGGTGACACGGTTCAAGGCCGCCAGGCGCTGCAAACGCTCGCGGGCGTGCTCCTCGACGGCAATAACGAAGGCGTCCTGCACCGAGTTGCCAATGTCCCAGGCTGCAAGGATATAGACGAGAAAAAGCCGATGATTAATTCAGGCACATTAAGCATTTAGTCAGGAGGGGTAGCAGCTGGGGGGAGGAGCCAGCATTGAGGGCAAATAAACGGGGGTGCGGTCAAACTTGCTTAATTGCTGTGATCTGCCAAGCAGAAATGACCTAAAATCGATAGTGTCGGTTCCGGCACACACACTGAATAAATAATAGGAGGGATATATATATATATCCCTATATATATACATATATATAAGTATATTCAAAAATAAAACAAAATCTAAGCTTAACTAAGGCGAAACCTTACTTAAAACTCTAAAAACTTAAATACTTAATTACTAAAAATAACTTCGAAAAGTAAGGGATTTTAGGTACTTTTTAGAATATTTTCTGTGTGACCAGTAAATATATACTACATGCAATTTATTTATTATTACTTATTTAGACATTTTTGGAAATATATATATAAATTGTAGGCTAAAAATATTGTGTAGAACTTGAGTTACAGCATTCTGAATGCACCCCTCAAGGCTTAAAGTTCAGTAGTTAAGTCAAAACAACGTCAGGGAAAAAGCGCTTTTGATAAGCTATGTACAACATATTATTATTATTATTATTATTATTATTTCAAAAGCAACAAAATATAGAGAGCCCAGGACATCGTTTTATAAACACCTCCTTCCCTACCTAGACTCACTTCATAAAATCCTCTATGTCACCCAGTAGTTGCCTCTCAAAGTTGTAGAATTTACGACCACTGACCTCCTCTAAGCCTGATGATGCCCGATGACGAGCTGTCTGGGATATGCAGACGAGAAACCACATCATTCTCGGGAATTTTGGAATCCAGAATTTGATAATACCCTAAGGCACATTCGCTGCACTAATTGGCGATGTAAGCCAAGCCATTCAATACATATTCATGAGTGCATTCACACACAGGCCACAAAATGCCATCGCCGGGGAATCGTTTCGCTAAGGTCCCCGTGATCCTTATTCCTTGCTAGAAACGATGGTTGCCCAGCCAAGCGGGCAACTGTCAAGTTTTCGTCTTCCCGCCTGAACTTTGTTGGGTGGGGGTGTGGAGGAGGGGCTGGGTTAAGGAAAGTTTTGCTAAAAATTCGTTGGTTGCTGACAGCAACGACAACATGAATTCGCCACTTTCCCCTCACTTTCTACCCTGGCATGGTGTCCTTATCCGTATCCTTCCACGTTGTCGCCAGCCAACGTCTTCGCCCACTCAACGCTTCAACTTTTCTTGTCACTTTTATTGCTTTTCGGCTGCACTGCCTCCTTCTGGGAGGCTGGGAGGATGGGAGGGGCCCCCTCTCTTGGAGCAGCCCTCGTGACCTCGGCTATAATTTCATTTTGCTGCCCTTGCGTTTTCGGATGTTGATTGCGCCGAAAAGCGGTCGGCTTTAGAGGAGGGAGGCAGCAAGATCCGGATTTTTTTTTTGGGGTAGGAGGGAGAAGAGACATGGAGACACCCTGACCTACAACCTATATACAGGGCCCCTAAGCTCAAGCCCCCAAAACCCCAATAGCAAACCCCATTCCTCCCGCTGGGCGTTTGAGCGTGCCCGGGCAAAAGTGGAGCGCTCGGGCCAGATCCAATTAGGCGCCGCGTTGTCAGCCTCGATGTCGCTACATGTCGTTGAACTGAGTTTAGGGCCACACCGCCCCCAGGCCCAGCCACTGCACTGAGAAAAAGAAACGCAACAAAATTAAATAGTGAATAATAAATATCTATAAACAAACAAAATAAATACCCTATAATTTAGTAGGACTTAAACAATTTATAAATTAATACAGCAAACAAACTGAAATACAAAATCCCAAAAAAATACTGTACAATAAATAAATGTTGAAAAAGACTAAATAAGCTGGTAGAAACTTAAATAAAAAAGAAGTGGAGAATTCTAAATCAAAATACGTAAAAAATCAAATAATAAATATAGAAGTTTTGTTTTATTTTAATTAATAATTAATACATTTTCTATAATAAGGAATAAACCCAAAATAAGGTTATTCAGAAGTATAAAAATATTTAGAAGAATAAAGACCAAATTTTCAATAAAAGTAAAATCGCTTATGTACAAACAATTAATAAATTAAATAGAATACAGAAAAAAAAAACAATTTAGAATTTTCGAAAATACAGAACTTGGCATTTAATATTAAAAATCAAAAAGCAAATAATATAATAATAATAAATATTTCTCAGCTCCGAAATGGACCCTGCTTTTAACCACTTATTTTTGTCAGTGCAGCCTGTTGGCAAGGGTTCGGTGCGGGGGCGTTTTTTGCGAGTTGGAGCAGCTAGCCAACGTTTGCCTTGGAGCTCGGAGCTCGGAGCTCGGAGCTCCGAGTTACCAGCTCCCAGCTCCCAGCTCCTCCGCTCTCTGCAAAGCTCTGACTTTTAATCTCATTTGTGCGAGCGAGTGTGTGTGTGTGTGACCCTGTGGGGTGTGCGGGCGGAGGGTGTGCCTCGTGCCATTCAGTTGCGCCACCCCACCTCGGATGGCATCCTCTCATAAGTCTTGACACGACGTGTCAGTCGAGAGGCACCCCTTCAGAGTCCCAAGTCCGGGCAATTGCGATTCCGATTGAGTTCATGTCCGCCATAGGAAAAGGTGGGAAAAGAAAAACATGCAGAGTGGAGGGGGGGGAGTGGGTGGTGAATTTTCCCGGGGGGTGTTTATGGGAATGCGGATGGCGGACATCGAACACTGCCCATTTGACACATGCAAATGTTTGTAATCGAATTGTTGACGGAGCCATCGTAGGTGTCCCGTATTGTCCGTGGTTCGTTGTCTGCTCTCCACTGTCCGTTGTCCGTTGTCCCTTGTCCGTTGTTCCTGAAGCTCATTGCTCTCCGTTGTCCGTTGTATCGAGTGTTTGTGCAATATTATTAACCTTAATTAGCTATTAATGGGTCTTGTGGCCCTAAGAGGACAGATGAGGTCCCAGGGAGAGGGTATTACGAGGGTATAGACGAAGACAAGGTAAACTTGAGGAATCTTAAAAAATTAAAAATATATTTAAAAACATTTTAAATATTTGTTATTTTGCAATTAGAATCGATTTATACCCTTTCCAGTATTTTTGTGTGTGCTTTAGGACATATAAAGTGCGTGAAAACTATTTCAACAAAGTGCTTTTCTACAGTTGTTAACTTTAAGAGGCTTCTGCTCCAAGTTGTAAGGGTGTTTAAACTTTTATTGGGTGCTCTTATAAGTAAATAAACATTTATTGCCGCCTTCATTATCTGGAGCAGGGTTATTGTGCTTCAACTTCACACACACACACACAATAAAAATAAATACAAATTAAAAACAAAATACAAAAAACACAATAAATGTTGGCAATTTAAAAATATGCAAATGTTTAGTTTTTGTTTCTAACTTGAAAATGAAATAAGATATGTAGTAAACTTATATTGTATATTCCAGGTAATACTCAAATATTCGAAATAATTGTTGTTTATAATTTAAGCATAATATTAATGATATCAAGAAAAACATACAAAATGTAAATAAAATATGACACAAAATAAATAAAGATGTAAGAGGGTATTCCCTTTGCCCAGACCGAAATTCCATAACACCACTCCGGTTTCCCGTTACCTTGCCTCATTTACCACAGCTCGTGTGGCACTTCACACATCTGAAGGGGGAAAACTTCGCCGGTTAATGGGTCCCTGTACTGAAATCTTGAAGCGCAACGCCAGTGGCAGTGGCAGTGCCTGCCGGCTGCAGGGCATTCCGGGGCGACTTTAATTGCCCGCCAGCAGATCGATAAACAATAAACTAAAGTGCACTCGAATTGCAGAAACCACGTGAGAAGTGCCTGCAACGTGCAATCCGCAACTTGCCACGAACTGAACACTTGCAACGCAAACTTCCAGCGATGGATTTCAATTGGCAGAGCCCGGTGACTGGCAAACCGGCGAATGCGAATTCAACTTCGACCGCAAATCGCAATTCGCAAATCTGCAAAACTTTCCCCTGATTGCGATTCAGATCAAGGAATATAGCAATGCCCCAAAACCGAGTTTCATTGAGTTTAAAAATATATTTATTTTTTGGGCCACCATAAAAAAAATTGTATAATCTTTATCTTTCTATTGTCCTTAAATGTAGCCAATTAATGCATTTTCATTATATAATATTACTTCCTTCCCCTACAAAAACGAAAAGTGTCACAATTACCGAATCTGAAGCTTCGGCGAATGAGAAGGCCAGCAGCGACTGCGACTGTGAAATGCAATATTTGCCGTCTGTCAATTGTTGTTGCTATTATTTATAAATATATATATTTTTTTTCACAATACAGCTTTTGTTGCTAACTTGGCCCTGGCCTTTAACCAGACACACGGTGAAAACAAAACGAAACAATAGCAAAGACTGAATTTATTTGTGAATTTTTGCAATATATTAATAATCGAAAAAACTCTATAAAAACCCTATATTTAGCTACACTCCAAAGAACCAACTGAGAGACACACTAATTGACCATTAAATAATTAGCAGTATAATGCAAATTTATAGATTTTTAAATATTTATAACGATGATATATAGCAGAAGCTCACAACTCGAATTGCTAAGAATTCTGCGAGAGAAATATCTAAAAAAAAAATATAATCACAATGATTATATTTTTTGGCCTTCTTCGCTGGCTGTTTTGCGGCTTTAATCGCTTCACTTTTGATGTTTCTGTTGTTGCAAAACCCGTTTTCTTGGCAGTAGAAGATTTCGCTGAAAATCACTTTATCTGTGAGACAAACAAACAAACACACACTCAGATCAGGTGTGTGTGTGTGTGTGTGTGCGCAGGTGTATCTGCTGTGATGTGAGCAAATTGTTTTTAGTTGTCTCCGTCTTTTATCTACGAATCATGTGCACACACAGCTTATGTAACCGCACAATCGAGTATCGCATTTCCCGTCGCCGTCAATGGCGAATCCGAGCCAAAAACAATGGACTTGGACTTGGACTGGGATCGAAATGGATTTGGGATCTTTAGGCGAGGATAAGATTCTGAAGAAGAGCAACAAGGGGACTTCATTTTTAAGGGCATTACCCAAAAATTAAAACAACAAGTAGGTTAAGTTATATTTAAACGAATAGTAGAATTTATAATCTACTTTCAAAACAATGTGATGTAGAATGTTCCCTAAGAACATCTATATTTCGAATCACATTTCAATAAAACTTCCAATATTTGAATATTTTTTCAAAACAAAGTCATCTATAATTTCCAATTTTCGAATCGAATTTTAAAAAACTTAATCTAGAATTTCCCACAAGAATATCGATGTTTCAAATCAAATTTCGAAAGAAAATAATCTAGAATTTTCCATAAGAACATCGATATTTCGAAATAAAGTATGCTGAAATAGACCATAAGAACAAATTCATCGCGGATTTCCCGTAAAAACATCGATAGTTTTAATCACATTTTATACTAGAGTAATTTATAATCGATTTTTCAAATAACTTTTTAAAATAAAGTAATCTATTAATATTTCGACTTCCATTTCCCACATCAATCTTTTGTGCAGTGCCCCGAGTGCCCCCCCACACACAAAAAGGGGGTAAGTAGCGGTAAGTAAGTACGAAATATGGGGAATTCCACACTCCATTGCCTGGGTGTGTGTGTGTGGTAAATAAAAGGCATGCATATCAATTTGTGTCAAAGCTGATTTGATAGCCAATCGGGAGTTGAATGGAATGAATGAATGCGCACCTTTCCCCCGGCCTTAACAAATTACTCATACGACGCATGGGCACCAGCTACTTTATCGCTTACCGCACACCTTTTTTGTGTGTTACGTTCTTTATTATTTTTTATTTTTTATTTTTGTATTTTTTATTTTGTACTTTTGTTTCCCTTTCTTTCACTCTGTTTTGGGATTTCTGGGTAAACATGAATATTGTTTAATTGCTCACCCAAAGGGGTGCCGGGGGCAGCTGATTACGGCTGATGGACGGTCGCATTGTTTACCCTTTTTAGCTGGTATTTACAGCCCAGGTTAACAATGGCAAAATGAAAGCCAAAAGCAAGGGTATTCATTAATAATTATTCTGTTATTTGTTATTTATTTAATGAAAGAACAAAGACTTCACAATTAATTATGTAGAAATTAGAAATTCAATTTAACTTGTAATCATTTAAATGACTTGTTAATGGCTGAAGTATTCGGCTAGGAAACGTATTCTTCCAAAGCTTATTTATTTAGAGCTTGTATACCAACTTAAATTGTATTTTTATATGTATTATTGTATATTATAATATTTGTTTTATCTATCATATGCTTAATTTCATCATTCCTTGTCATATGTTTTTACAGCTTATTACAACTTAAATAAATGGAACGATTATGTAAATCGTGTAAAAAACAAAGTCAATGCCTGTCAGAAATTAAAATTTCGTAATCCATTTTTATTTTACTGTGTACTCAGTGCAATTAAAACTGCAGTATAACTTAAAGTGGAATTTCACTTGAGGCTATGCGCACACTAGACATGCGATGAGCTGACGACAATCATCATCTCAGGGTCAACTTTTGCCATATTTGCAGTCGTCGTATTTGTTGTACATTTGTCTCTATATTTGTCTCTGTACATATCTATGCATATCTGTAGAATTGGTCGTATTGGACAGATGTGCATTGTCTCACGTTTGTTTGCTTATTAGCCTGCTTGATTGCCCGACACACGGCCCGGGCTGGGCTGTTCTTATTGCAACGACTACTTCAAATTGCAATTAGCCCCGAAAACCGCCCAGAATCTCAACACTATTTCCTTTTTTTTTTTGTTAACTTGGTTTCTTAGTTAGTTGCATGTCTCGTTTCGCTTCGAGGGGCAACAAGTGCGATCTTTCCCGAGATTTGGAGCAGATTTCAAGTGAAATTAATATCACGGCAGCCACTCTTTGGCAAGAGAAATAAATGGAAAAATATTTAGATGGTTATATTTGCTCAATCTTAATTAATTATGAATAATTTCCTAGTTAAATCTCCTAGAGCAAACTGCAAGGGTATAAATACTTTGGCTTTTCCTAAATTAGCTTCTTTTCTTGTTTAATTTTGGATTTTGTTGACATTTTAAAGGCATCATTTAGGAGGTCTCATTGAATACTTTACGTATTTCTTTGTAGAATTCTTCGATTTTCCTCGACTGGACGCAGAAGAATGCGTGCGTATAATTTATTTCGAATAAATTGGCTTTGAAAACTATCTGCGCATATCCAATTGGGAAATTAGAAGAGACTAGCGGTAAATCGCTGCGGTAACTGAAGAATCGACAGCGGCATCCAACCCATCATCAAGAAAGGGACTGCGCTCTCTCTCTCTCTCTCTCTCTCTCTGTGTAGAGAGAAGAATGCCCTACGAGATGCAAAGAATGCCATGGGCGGAGTGCCGTGGGGGCCCAAGATGTAACGGTAAGAAGCAGAACAAGAAAATGTGTTCAGGTGGAAAAAAAAAGACAGAAAGAACAAAGATAAAGAACGGAGAACAGCAAACAAAAACAAAGCACACAAAAGAACGTCAACAAATGCAGCTGCAAAGCAACTGATAAAGAAGAGAAGAAAAGCGAAGAACGGAAAAGATCCACACGAAGAATTAACAGAACAACGGCTGCTGATGTGCAAGTGGGCGTGGTACTTGCAAACATTGCAAAATACCGAAAATGTAAAGAATTCAAAAAAAAAAAACAAGGTAAAAATCTTTTTGGAATTTTAAGGTTATGAAATCAGAGGAAAAGTCGCGTGTAAATACCGAACGAATAGAGCATTTTAATGTTTTATATTAAATATCAACAAAAATACGATTTTTAGAAGTTTAATAAAAATTTCAAAGGTAACTTAAAATGCTTTAATTTTTTTGATAAAAATGGGTAATTTTTTGGCTCAAAAATCGCGAACTCCTTCAGTCGTTTTTTTATCGTAACTTGGCTAAAACTCAACCGATTTCAGTCTGGTTTGGTTTTATCTTCTTGGTTTTTAATGGAAAACTTTTCTGCATTCAAAACTTGATTTCTAATTTTTGGCCAATTTTTCACAATTTTCACGATGTTACCCCTTTTATTTTTTGTGGAAAAATGGGTACAGTTTCGGATCAAAAATCGCTCATATTTAAAATGGTTTTTTGATCATAACTTGACTTAAACTCAACGAATTTCAGTGTGGTTTGGTTTTTTCTTCTTAGTTTTTAATGGAGAATTTTTCTGCATTCAAAACTCGAATTCTAATTTTTGGCCAATTTTTCACAATTTTAACGATGTAAGTTCTTTGAAAAAAATGGGTAAATTTTCGGGTAAAAAATCGCGACCGCCTTTAATGGTTTTTTGCTCATAACTTGGCTTAAACTCAACGGATTTCAGTGTGGTTTGTTTTTTTCTTCTTAGTTTTTAATGGAGAACTTTTCTGCATTCAAAACTTGATTTCTAATTTTTTAACATATTTTCATATAATTTTATCAAGATTGGACTACTAAATCATATAGTTGCCAAAGATCCAATTGTAAGCTGCAAGCGTATACAAACTTCGGTGTGCCGAAGTTAGCTTCCTTTCTTGTTTATACTCATATCTTCATCTAAAAAACATAATTTTCAGTGAGCAAAACATTGCTGGTGGGATGGCTTACTTTGAAATAAATCTGCGCATTGTTAAGCTGTCGGTGCCTTAATCAAATTATGTTAATTAAACTCGTTACGGCAGTTGAATGATAACCCGTGGACAGTTTGTCCGCACAACCCACATCTCATCCTCGTTTGCCAGCTTGATACCGTGGGGCATTCGTAAGCCTGCGAGTCGTATAACCGAATAATCGAAATCCAATGGCACCGCAGCATTAGATGGACCGCTGAGCCTCCGCATTCCAGTGGCTACTGAGGTTGACCTACGACATGCATCCCTTGTATGAATCCCAAGACTACCATGCACACGTCCTTGTGGATTTCACACTCGGAAAATGGTTAGTGTTCCTCTAATAGTTTCTACATTTTTTTTTTGTCTATTTTAATAACACCATATTCTGAGCACGTATTCAATATTTCAACAATATTTAGAACGTATAATTCCCAAATTCATAGTTCAAAAAGAATTTGCTATGAAAGAGGACTGGAGATCCACTAATTCTAGAATCTATTCGAGTGTTTCTTAATTATAGTTTGTTAGAAACTTAACAATAACTAAAATTATGCATGCATAGACATGCATATTCATGTAAAACACGTTTTGTTTTTTTACAGTGCACAAGCATCTCAATGCAATTCCATGGCCGAGTTGGAAAACATTTTCGGTCATCTCTTTCTTTCTGGCTCTGCCTCTCTCTCGCTCGCACGCCCGAGGCAATGACTTTTACACATCGCAGCATATGGCCATTTCATACCTTCCCATAGCCCGCCCCCCTTTTCGGCTTCTGGCTCCCCTTTTCCCGTTTTCAACGGCGCATCTGAACGCGCTCAATTGTATCGTCATTGACGTCGACTTCGACTTCAACTTCGACGCCGCCAGTCGCCGCCGCAGTCAGCGTTGCCGCCTGGCAGTGTGTAAAATTGAAAGACTTACTCACACAATTGACTCAGCCAAAGTACACCGAAAAATATATAGTACATATGTACATATATAATTGGCATTTTTCCGGGAAAAATCACCTGACGCGAAAGCTAAACAAAAAATTAATTGCCCTTTAAATGTACATATTTAATTAAATATAATGGAAATGAGCGGGCTAAATTTAGAACTAAAGTAGTAGGAGAGGATCTAAAAAAGTAGCAGAGAATCACAAAATATAAAAGCATGAGAGGATCTACAAAATACAAAAACAGCAGGGGATTTATAAAATATATTTAGCAAATTCATTAATTTGTTTTGTTTTTAGAAAAAAAAAAATTATCTTTGGTGGTTAATTAGTTGTATTTCAAAAATAGAATAAGTAAAATATAGATTAACATTAAATTTGATTAGAATTGATCTTTGATACACAGAAAATGAGACTCTTCAACAAATAAATGAATTTAGCTTAAAATTCTGCGACAAATTCAAATTTCAAACTGAGCTTTAAGTTTATCATTAAAAATCTTTGAAAATGTATATTATTATTAGCAATATTATACTATATTCTATATATATAATTACAATAATTACAGCACATGGAAAAATAAAGCTGTTTTAAAGACAACCAGCAGGTTTGAATATGTATAAACAGCTGTTTCTGTCATATCAGTATCTGTATCTAGCTCTCATTAAAATCAGCTGCAACTGATTAGCGGGAAATCGCAAGAATACGATGATTTATTTTTCTTGTAAATTATTCTTTTGGTAGCTGGTAATTTCTCCCAGTGGCTGGAGCCATGAAACTTGCGTTACCGGATTTCGGATGCTGTTTTGTTAGCCCCTCTTTTTATTTCTCTCTCTCTTGCGTGCGCCCTCCCTCCCCCTCGCTCACTCTGAAAACTTTAGATTTGGCTATAGCTTTTAAGGTTTTATGTTAGTTTCTAGCTTCGCACCTTCAGCTCTCCGGCTCTCTGACACTCTAGCTCCCCGACTCTCCAGCTCGAAACAACAAATTCATGGCTTTGGAATTTCGGTTGTTGTTCGGTGTTTCTCAGTGTTACTTTTGGTTAGCAAACTGGAAATTCTTGGGGGTCTGTTGGAGTTGACCCAAAAATAAAAGCGGGTTTCACGAGGGGCGGCAGAGAGCACTGCAGCGGCGCAGACTGCAGTCTGATTATGCCGCTGCCTTATCAAAAAAAAAAATTTGGGAGGGGGAACAATGCTACTACACCACATTGCGTATACGCCCCTTTGGAATGCCACAGAGTGCCGGAAAAACTGCATTTGCTACGCAAACTGGAGATCCCAATGATTTGTTGATCCGATATGGGTCAGCAGGGGACTGATTTATTATACCCACAACATACTATATAAAGTGGTGTGGTGTGGGGAGCCGGAATCGGATGTATGTATTGGATAAATAGATAAATAGATAAATAGCTACATGTATCATGTAGACTTATTACAAGCCGAATCATCCACGACAAACGCCCCCAAAACGCCCTAAATATATATATTTTATATTATATATGTACTTAGAAGCAGAAAGCCTATGGCTCTTAGCTCTTAGTTTAAAACCAATTGTATGTTTTATATAAAAAAATAAATGACCAGAATCGAGTTCAGCAAACTCAATAATCTGTGAATTCCGAATTTCCTACAATATCAAGTGAACAAGATTAGAAAAAAAAACGTTTTGCAGTTATAAATCGTATGTTTTTTTTTTTTATTTTCTGTTTTTAATGAGTTCATAATTAATGTTATTTTTTTGTATGTGGGCCCCATAAAATGTATTCCTTTTTTTCTGCCACTTATACGTTGTTTTTTTTTTGTGTTTATTTTTTGACAGTTGATTTCCACTTTCGACAAAACTTGTTTCGTTTTGAGGTTAGTTTTCTTTGCTGCTGTCTGCTGCCCGAGTTATTGCTGTTTTTGTTTTTAGAGTTTTTTCTTGTTTGGCCACTTTTAACAACAACAAACATAACAACAGCAACAACACGTGGCTTAAAGCAGCTTTTATTTCTATTTCGCATCTCCTTCGCCCGCACACACACGGTATCTCTCGCCATCTTCTCACTCGCTTTGTCTATTTTGCAGTAATTTCCAGTTGGCTGAATCCGGTGGGAGGCTGTACGAGAGCAACAGAGAGGGAGAAAAGTACAGAGAGACAGAGAGAGAGAGAGAGAAAGAGGAGAGAGAGCGGGCCTTATAACTCCCACCATTTCCATTTCCAAACGCTTTTTGTTGCCCACTTTTGATGGTCCATTCCATGCCACAGCAACTTTGCTATCTGTATCTGGTATGTGGCCCAAACTACTCACTTTTTGCACTCTCACGCCCACAAAAACGCTACCAACACAAAGCACAAATCACAAAAAAAAAAAAGAATAATAAAATAATAATAAAAAATTCAAGAAAAAAAAAACAACAAACGGAAAACTGAAAACACGCGAAATATATAAAGCAAATCCCGCTCTCAAGCACAGTGTTAATGGGTTAAACTGAAGTTTTGCCCATAATAATGAAGAGATATAGTAGCATAATGAGATTCAGGCGTTGAGACGTGTTTTTCTATTTCCCATAGAACTATTATAATAATAAGAATAATAAGAAGAAGCATATTAAGTATAGAACTTAAAATCTGAAGCTTGAACAGAGCCGGTAAAACTTTGATGTTCCCAAATACAAAAAAATCTCTAAAAGAGGTGATATAAAAGTAACGATAGCATCCTGCAACTCAAAACATTACATTTTGTGACACCAAGTATAAAATTAATAAAAATTTACACAAAATAGATAGGAAATAATTATACAAGTTTTATTTTTGAGACAAACTTTAAGAATATGCCAAGCTTTGCAATTTATTTTAATTTGCTAAGAATTTAACATAGACTTCAGAAAAATATTTAAATATGTGAGGATTTTTTTGAAGCAAAAACAAATACCTAAGGCTTTTCTTTATAGAAAAACTAGAACACACCAGAAAAAAATTTCCTGCGAGAATCTTTGGAAATGATTTCAAGGAAGCAGTAGAACTGGAAAAAGCCTCTATCATCTAGATCATCTAGTTAACTCAATGTAACGATTTCCCTTAAAATCCCATCAATAACTGAATTTTCTTCGTGTGTAGTTCCACGAGTCATGGCAGTTCAAGTCATTGGGTACACATTTGTGTACCTGTGTGTATTTGGCAGGTACAAAACACAACACTGTTGTTGATTCACGACTCTGCCAATAGATATGTAGTTTCTGCAGTTTCAGAGTCACTTTTTGTCTCCACTCACATTGACGCTGCGACTGCGCTGTTGCTGCTGCTACTGCTGCGCTGCTTTTGTTTCCGCTTCTGCTGCACCACCATAAAACAACAACAGATCAAACCAAAATTTGATACACCGAAAAAAATAAAAACAAGACGAAACGAAACGAAAGCGAACACCGTCGAGACGCCAACGCGTGCGCGCACTTTGTAATTAAAAGTAATATTGAAATCCGCCGCAGAGAGTGAGACAGAGAGAGCGCGCGTGCCGAGGGCGTTGGGAGCCCAAAAGCTACAGCGAGAGCGAGACCACGAGAACGAAAGCCGGAGGCAAGGCGGCGACACTGCAACGGTGACGTTGCGGAAACAACTGACGCGGGCTCACTCGCCAAGCGGCCGTGCGGGACCAGACCAAGCGGCAAAGCGGCTAAGACCCCAAAAGAGACCCCACAAGATAGAGCGAGAGAGAGAGGGAGAGAGAGCCCCCACAAGAGAGCGGCCCCAAAAGCTCAGAGAGAGAGAGGGAGGCAGCGAGAGCGAAGAATTGACCGCAAAGCCGATTGTAAAGGTACCATCACTTGTACTCTGGCACATTTGATACTCCTTCTTAGGCAATCATTTTAGAGATCGCCGTGGAGATTATGTACACAAGAATGTACTTATATACGTATGTACACATTTGATCAGATGTATAATTCTAAATTATTATACTCCTTTCACAAATCTTGGGAGAAAAATATATTCTTAAGGATAGTTATGTTTACTACATATACTATCAATTAAATAAAAAACAAATCTTAAAAAAATAGGTTAATTATGTTTGCTACATTAAATTTGATAATTATATAAACCAAATAATAAGTAAATAAACTTATTATTTAGTTTAGTTTAGCCAAAAGCCACAGAAGCTAAGGCTGATAGTCATCCCGTAGCTTAGTTCATAATTAAGCATACAAGTGCACAAATAACAAAAATATATACAATTTTTTATTTATCTATTAATATCCATAGTTATATGGACTATAATAAAATATACTCTTTTAGTCCACGCCTACAGGGTATGCAAATAATGAGCGATGTAGACAGAGAGAGGGCTTCGAGAGTTTGGTCATGAGAGAGTGGCTTTGAGAGAGCTTTTAAAAAGATCAGTCCAGTTAGACAGTTATTAAATGAAATGTGAGAGTGGGGCGCCCCAATCAGACATGTTGCTCCAACTGGCTCATGCAGTGGCTTTCCAACTGCACAGGTGATGATCTCGTAAAAGTCATTGTCAAACTGTGATCTTTTATGTTTAAAAAGATAAAAAAGCAAATAAATTAGTTTAACTGCGATGACTGCTACTAGTCTATTACTATTTTGAATAGTTAGTTAGTTATACGAAAATCCGTAAGAAATAAAAATTGTGTTGTGAAATGCTTTTTTGAGGTTAAAAACTAGAACTTTCTTCAATACTTCAAAATTATACCTGCAATTATTTGACTCCACTTTGGCAAGTTTTATGCTTTCAACTATTTTTTGTTAACATTTGATTATTATTTTATGTTGTTTATTATTCATAATATTTTCTAAACCTCTTCTACACTTGAAATAAATCTGTATGGTCTTTTTCTTAAAAGACATTTTTTTTATTAAAAATAAAATATTAGAATCCTATTCTTGTTTTTTTTTTCAATCTTATAATTTAAAAGTTTAAATATTTAATTTATAAATTAGTTAGTTATTAAATCTTTACGCTTACCCAGTCGCGAATCGTTCTTCTTTCGGACGCGCAAACAGATGGTACAGGATTTAATGCACTAAATTGGGAAACAGAGGGATTAGTTAATGATTAAATCCAATGCCCATTCGATCAGGGTTTTGCTTAGCCATACGTCGTGTATGTGCCGAATAACCTCCGTGCGGGATATGTTCTCCAGGGTCAGGCCATTGACCTCGAGTATCTCATCGCCCACTTCCAGATTATCGCGATCGGGCGGTGAGCCGTATAGTTTAATTTTACCCTCCACATTCTCGACGAGTATGATGACATAGCCCGATAATTCGACAACTTGTTGCTGCAAAAAAGAAAAGGGTTAAAATCAGGAGGAGACTTGATTATCAACATTTTAAATCCCCAATTAAAAATTGAAAGAAAGTACTTTGGTTGTATCTAAGCTTTTATTACCACTTACGAACTATTTTAGATAAGTTGCAAGCAACTAATTTTTGAAAGGAAGAAAATGCTAGATTCACATTTTGCAGGCGGCTTACGGGTCGTATGCGTAATGCCAAACGTTTCCCTTTGCCTCACGAATTATTTAAAACGTCTCTCGCTCTCTCGCTCGTAAATGTCTCGCATAAAGTCATTTTCATAAATGTTTGCCTAAATAGCAACAACAACTTATTTATGCTACTCGTAGGGCGGGGGCGGTGTTATGTTATGGACTAAAAACAAAGAAAAACACACACACACACACACACAGGGAGAGAGAGTGAAAAAATCAAATTAATTACACAAAAGGATGAAGGACAAAGGCATCAGCAGCAAGTCTCGCTTTACAACAAACAATTCAACTTTAATTCAAACACCAGGAGGGGTTTATGTGTGGGTGTGCGTGTGTGTGTGTGTGTGTAGGAGTGTGTGTATGTAGGGTGTGGGAAGTTTGGCCATTATTGCCTGGGCTGGCTCGTTATGTTAATTACAACAAATTATGCTCATGCGGCTCCTAGCTTCTAGCTTCGCGCATATATCCCGTATATCCTTGAAGGACACCCACCAAGCTCCGCCCACACCCACCCACAAGACCACCCATCAGCCCACCCACACGCCACAGGCATGTAATCGTTGGGCGGCCCTTTGATTGCCCTCCAAAGGTTTGACAGTCACCGGCACCAGCACTGCTGAGTTAGGGGCCATTCCAAAGCCATTAATCCGTTTTCAGCCAAAAGTTTGCACACACACACACACACACCAAATTTTCCACAAGTAATTTAATTAATAAATAATTAGTACAGTTTACTATAGCTCTTTGTAGCTAAATGCCAAGCGAGTTGAAGCTGGAAAATGCCACCCTTAATTAGCATTTAATATTACGTTAATAATAGTACAAATAAAACGTTTAAGGTAAATAATTTACCTTTAGATAATTAAGAGTTTTATATTAAGACCAAATAACTAAATTATTATTCCTTTAAATACTAATGAAATCGTACAGCTGTATTGAAAAAATTCATGAAACCCTTTAGAGCCCTTTTACAAATGTAAAAAATATTCAACTCAGTTTAACGATTTTATTAGTATTTATTTTATTGACCCCTTAAAAATATGGCAACAAAAACTACTATTATCAAAGAGCCAGCATTAAAATTAATAGAATTGGTATAATTATTATTTAATTGTTGTTTTTTATCTTTATTTCCCCAGACCAAACTATTCAATGATGCACGTTGAATGGGACGACTTGAAGAATCATGGCTATTTATTTGGCATTAAGTGCTGGCACTTTACACTCCTAACCTGATAAATATTTAAAATTGCCCCAAGAGCAGAGCAGTTCACCTTTGGACGAGTCCCAGCCTCAGCATCCTTAGCGTCCTTAGCATCCTTGGGAATAATTCATGGCCTGGACGGAATGCATCCGCTGCAATTTAAATACGCTTCAAGTTCATTTCACACAGAAACCAGAAAGAAAAGCGACACAAAGAGGCCAGCAACAATAAATAGCCAACATTGCAGACCACAAAATGCAAACCGAAAATTGGCAAAAAGCACTTGAGAACCATTTAAACCTGGCAGTCTGAAAAAAAAACAAAAACCAACAAAAACACTAAAGGAAAAACATAAAAATAAATAGAAAAATAAATAACAAGACAAAACCAACTGTGTTGAGATAAATTTATGCACAAGTCAGGGATGGCAATATCGAATATCGAATATCAAAAGTTATTATTAACTTTTATATTTTCCATTTATTTAATATATATTTTATAGTATTTAAATTTGACATATTTAATGTTATTAATATTAACAATTCATTTATCGATGAATAAACGATTGTTTCGATAAATTCGAATGTCGATAATGCACATCCCTAGAAGGTATGTGCACAATGGAAGATACCCATACTTTCAGAATGAAAACTGTTTTGGAAACTGATTACTTATTTATTAACTTAACATATTTATTATTTTCAATATTATCGATATACAATTTATGAATATATGATAGTTTGACGTGCATCCCTAAAATAAATATGCATTGTATATAGAAAAGAGAAGAGAACCCAGGAATGTAGAAAAAGTTGCCTAATTACAAAACAAAGGCTATGGAGGATATGGGGGAAAAAGGGGGGAATAATTCGTCCTTATTGGGTCACAAAAGTGAATAAACAGGCGTTGGCGTTGTGGGCGTGGCAATGTGGCAGAACCGGCAATTGTTCCAAGTGCATCTTGCCATTTGCAAATGCAACAGCAACACTCTTGCGACAGGCAAAACACTCAACTGGAAGTGAACTCGAGCTCGGGCTGGCTGGCAAGCGGCCAAAAAGGACACACAAAGCAGGAGGCGGCATGGAATGGAATGAAATGGAAGGGAATGGAATGTCCTGGGCCAGGTGCTAACAGGGCCAAAAGCAGACAGACACACACACACAAGCACACACAGAATGCGGCGAATAAACAGGAAGACAGCTCTCGACTCGGTGCAGCTGCTGGGGAAATGAACAGAATCTGCGAAAAATGGAAAATTGGGTGGGAAAAAGCCACCGAAAAACCAACGATTCCCAAACTGTTTGCCACGGTTCTCGCTCGTCCGCCTCATATTTCACGCCTCTTTCTTGTTCACCGTACCCCCTTTTTTCACACCCTCCCCCCCAAGCACTCAGAGAAAATGATTTTAAATTTGGGATTTCATAACAGAAAAAAGGTAAACGAAAAATGATTGAGAAGATATTTAATTGCCATTTATAACTGTCTTTTAATACAAGAAAATTAATATTTATATATACACTAAATTTGTTTTATTGTAAATCAAAATTACTCCTTTTATTTTTTTGATTTTTAACAGGGTAAATAATATTATTTCCATTTTATTTTTGTTGGATTAACATGGCAAAGAGTCAGACCAACAAGAACGCAGGAAAAGCGCGATAGGCGCTAAAAAATCAGAAACTAAAAGCAAAAGGCAAGCCTGAAAAGGAAATTCGCGAAAAAAGCAAGAACACAGCGCAAAAAAGCACGAAATCCAAACCTAAGCTGCATAATTATTGGCGCTCCAATGCCGGTTGCAGGCACTCAAAGCACAATCTCACCCACCGAAGTACTACAGCGGTTAAGTCCTTAGTTACAAATATCACTTAATATAACTTAACTTAATGACTTTTGCATATTTTTAGAAAATTATGCTTCTTGGATTTGTTCGGGTATTCTCATCACCAATTTATTACCAATTCAAAAAGTGTCCAAAAGTGTGCAACAAAATATTGCAGGATGCAAAACTCAGTGTGGAATTTCCGTTTTGAATCCGTTTTTACTGCATATTACCTCGTTCCTCATTCTGTGTAGCGATGCTTTACTGTACTTTTTCCTGGACAATATTCGACTACTAGTATTTACTATTATCTCAACCGCAGTTGGGTGTCAGGGCAACAACTGGCGACATAGACAAACTGGGGCACTTAAAGAGCCCCTTACCAGGCCCCTAACTGCCCCTCAGCACCTACATACCCCTCGTTTGCCCGCACTTTGTCGCACTCGAATGAAAAATGACAGCAATTACGCTTAAATTATGCGTTTGTTTTCATATGAGCGTCCTTGTAAGTTGTTCTTGTTGTTGTACTTGAAGCTCATTTCACACATAGACACATGGCAAGTACAGCGCTCACACACATACGCAGAGAGAAAGACAGAGAGGGAGAGAGCGGGATAGAAAGTCTAGGCGACAACATTTTCTCTTTTCCCGGCAGTGTCTTCCCCGTTTTTTTTTTTCGTTTGCTCTGGAAAATGCCCTAAAATAATGAAAAGTGCATGCTATTCGAGAATATATGTATATATATATACAAATGTATATGCAAGCGGGAAAATTAGATAAAAAAGTAATGCTCCGATCGAGAAATCATTTCCGTAGCTTACATTTCTGAGCTGTAAAATGCTCTGAAAAAATCCTTCAAGAAATCGTTGTTGTGATGTTGCAGACATGGCTTTTTAACACCTATTTTAGGTTTTACAAACATTTTTTTTTTTTGCTTCCAACCCCCTTTTTAGTATAAATTTTATGTTACTTTGTGGAACTTAACTATTAATGGCCAATATTTTCGAATATGTAATGCAAACATCATTTTCCAACACTGATATAATACTTTACAACCACATTTTTTTATATCAAAGTGTACAATTGTTTAAATTCCTATATCTAAAAAGTTGTACTTAATCAGTAAGAGTGAGAAACATAAAGAAATCATTATAAAAAAGGACCCCTCTTGGCAATGCAAATATTATGAATATTTCAAAGAACATTTCCAGTGTTCTAAAATTACAATTACAATTACATATATTTTTGTTAAATGAAAGAGCATTTGTAGTGCGACATATCGCTTCGCATCCTTTGCGCTTGACTGCTAATGACAAAGCCAAGAACAAAACCAGAAACGTAGGGAAAAAAAAACATAGACAGTAGAAAGAAAACAGAGATAGGATGAAGGATAAGAGGGGGGATGCTACACAAAAAGGGAAAGCAGAAAGCAAAAAGCAAAAAACAGCAGCAGAAGGGCGAAAGCAGAAAGGCGACAACAAGAACAAAGCACTTGACTTGTCATTTTTGACATATAAATGGCGAAACAAATCTTTGGATATTGTTTTAAATGATGCACACACAGATACACACACACACACAGATACACTCACACCTACACACACCCACACACACACTCTCGCCTGGCAAAAAGGGATGAATGATGTGGTTGCGGATGGAACCTTGAATGGCAATGAGAATAAGAATAGGAATGGGAATGGGAATGGGAATGAATCCTGAATCCTGCTCCTTGGGGGAATAATGATACAAGGGAAAGGTTATGCAACAAAGTACGTGGTATAAATGATACAAACGATACGCACAATTGCCGCTATTGTCATGGCGTGGTTAAAGTCGAATATTTGTTGGACCCGAAGTAAGGAGCCAGTAGTCAGGAGCCTGTAGCCAGGACCAGTTACCAAGCATATGTCTTCTGGTCTACAGTACGGCGTCCTTTCACGAAGATACCGCTAGCCTGGCGATGGTGGGGGTGGGGGGCCTCTAGAGTGGACCAGCACATGCGCAATTGCAGTTACCGCAATCAGACGCACAAGCACACGCATGTGCGTTTCTTTATGCCCAGTTTTCCTAGCCTTTTTTCTTGTAATTTTTTTCTCTGAATTAAAGACACTAACAAGAAAAAGAGAAGAAAAAAAACACACACACGCAGAAGGGACACAACACACACGCCGGCACTTAATGAAGCAAAATGTTTCATACTTTTCATTCTTCTGCTTCATTTCACTGGCATATATGTATATATTTATATATATATACATATAAACATATATAGTGGAAAGCCCAGAATAGCATTGCCAATGGCCATCATCATATATAAAAGTTATTTGAAAATTTCATGGCAATTCATATAAAAAACTTTCTTTGACAGCCGCAGAAAGTAGCTGGAAGGAAGAATATGAGCGAAAGCATTTCGCACACACACACACACACACACTCAACACACACACACACACGTGTACACCCACCAAACACAGACTAGCAGAGCCACAGCCGCAATAATGGACAGGCGGCCCATGCGTTATTTGCAGAAATTCTATTCCAATGTCATACAGTCTACGCTCGTTGCAGTAAACCCATATAAGAAAATGCAATGATGCTGTTTTCCCTATAAATATTAAGGTATTTGTTTGGTAATTTTAGATAATCCTTCCTCCACAGTCTAAAAATGGAATATAAGATTAAGAAAATAAGGAATATACATATAAACATTTCTTATACATCACATTTGTGTTTAAAAATTCTAAATTATAAGCACATGTTGATGCTCTTTGTACTTATCAACACTGCATTCCGACAGATTTCAGATAGTGTTCATCAACACTTTTAAAACTACGTATTCAGTTTAAAGTCATAAACATAAGGAAGATATAAACATCTATTTAGCGTGTTTACCAATACTGGATTACCAACAGATTTTTATGTTCTTTGTTCTCTGTTTATATTATAAAATAATTTAAAACAAAAATTACAATTACAGTGTATTGTCACGGAAGTTCATATATTAGAGTGCTCACTCTTCAGTGCCCATTGGCACTGTGTTCATGTTTTCTTTTGCCATCTTTACCCAAGCAAACCCTGATCTAAATTTTCAGCTGAGCAAATGAACTTTTCCAGGAATGAGCAATTCAAAAGAACTGCAAATTAAACACCAGCAAATAAAGTCAGTGGGGAAATTCCCAGAAGTGGAAGTCAAGCTAATCACATTGCAATACGAATTTCCCAGCTACTTAAATAAATCCCAAATGTAATTTTAAAATGTCAAAAAATAAAAACTTTTTTAAAACTAATTCAAAGCGATAGGTAATTAAAAATAATACAAAAAAACACAACTCAAATAACAAAACTCACTCAAAGGGAAAATGAACAGATGCAAACGAAACATAAGGGTGGCATTTCGTGTAAAAATATTATATATATACATGTGTACATATATGGCACATTTTAGAGCCAAATTTATATTATTTAAACTTGGCAAACCCACCGCTAATATATTACATTATTTATATAGTATATAATTAGTTTAGCGCTTGCTGTACAAATCAACAACTTTCATTTCAAACTGGCAAATCAACAACATTTCCAGGTATCCAAGCCATTCTGAGAAACAACTAATTAAAAATATTAAATTAAGTATAAAAGGTGGGCAGAGGGAAGGCAAAAACAAATAAAAAGAAGAAAATAGGGGGAATGAAAGCTGCATTAGCGGAGGAAAAACTTTGTGGAAAATGTGAAACCAAATACAAAGTAAAACAACAAAAAACTAAATCGGAATGGGAAAATATATGTACTTTGTTACTTTAAAAGTAATATATAAGGAACCCAAATGGAAGGTGAATGAGTTAATTAAGAGAAACAACAACCTGAAAACCAGAAAAAAAGCTAGATTTTGATCGATAAATATTTAAATGTTTGATACTAATTACACCTGTGCGTATACGTAATATTTTGGAACTACAGACTTCGCTTTTTGATTGTTAAATAGCCTCGCAGAACACGTCAAAAATACCCCTTCTAATGGGTTTGCTTAATTTTATTACAAGCATTTATAGATCGCGGAATATTTACTTTTTATTATATTATTTATATTATCTATATTATTTATACTTTCTAAATTATATATATATTATTAGCTTGTAATTTAGAAACTTTTTAGAATTTATTTTCTGGGTGCACGCCTGTGTCTGTGTGATTGCGTGGGCAGCAGTCTATGTGTTTGTGTGTAATAGCCCAAAACGGCAATGTTTAATTAAAAACGATAAAGGACACAACGCCAGCAATGGGCAATGCAAATAAGAGAGTGAGAGAGGGAAGAAAGGGAAGAGGAAGGGTGAAAGGATCCAGAATGAGTTGTGGGGGCTGCATTCATCAGTCGTCGTCGCTCGATTGACAAGCAGCGGATGCAGTTCCCCAGTTACATTTATGTGCCTCCAGTCACTCTCTCACCCCCTCCTCCTGTTGCAGGTCCTGCAAAAAGGACACACGCACACCGAGCAAATTGAAAGCGGAAATGGGCCCGGGACACCCCCAGACCCCAGCCCCAGACTGAAACCCCATGACCCAACGCCCACGTCCTCTTTCTCGTCCTCGTCCCCGTCCCCGTCTTCGTCCTCGTCCCCGTCCCCGTCTTCGTCCTCGTCCCCGTCAGAAGGAAGCAAGTTGTCAAATAAAATTTCACTCGAGCTGAAAGCCATTTTCCAATGGGAATTCGAATCATTCGAGACTGTCGACTGCGAATATGAATCCTGATCTGTTTGAGCTGCCACGATGACAGCCAGATGGGGCAATATTTATAATTGCAGTCAATAAACAAGGGCCATAAAGGGAGACCATAATTTCATATAGATTTCATAAGAAATAAAAAATATGGTAGAAATCAATTCAATTTCGATGCCGAACAGGAAACACAGAAATGCATGTGCAAGTCAAAAAACTGCACTTTGTTCTTAAATAATAAAAGGTATTAAGAGTAACTCCGCACAGGGATTATATGAACATATATGTATATAAGCTTAAAATATATTCTTAAGCCCCCAAACTCACCTTGCCCTGGGACGAGGAGATCGTTGAGGCCGATGGCGTGCCCGAGGATTGTGCGCTTAGATTGGACCTGCTGCTGTTCGCTTGCATCGCGCAAAGCAGAGGCGCCGCCACTTCGTTTCCTCAGTTTCCAGTTCCTCCTGGTCCTGATCCTGGTCCTGGTCCTGGTTGCTTTTGCTGCTGCTGCTGCTGCTGCTGCTGTTCCTCTCCAGCCTCAGTTGCCGGGCATCAAAGATACGTGGGTTGGCGGCTGCTACTGCTCCTGGCAACGGCTGGACACGGAAAAGGATGCCGATTTGGATTTGGATATGGAGAAGGTTCTGGAGACGGCAACCAAGTCCAGGTCATTGCTCCAGCGGTCTCGATGGGCCTCAGAACGAAGGCATCTCCCCAATGGGTTCTACTTAAATATTATCGCTTAATTTTAGACGTATTTTGCAGTAATTTGTAATTGGTGTTCTGAAATAAAGGGGATATATAACGATTAATTAATAAATTATTTATGTAATTTTGATTTAATTAAATTATTTTTAACGATCCTTTACGATGTGATTACTAGCTTAGATTTATATTTTCCTATTTTATTTAAGCACATCAAGAATATTCTAGATATATAACATAATATATAATATATGCCGTAATTCGGTGAGTAATTTCTCAGAGTAAATATCAGTCGATTATTCATTTCACTTCGATTTCCCAAATTGCTCCTTTACAGTTCTGCCTTCGTTCCTCTTTTTCCAGTTAAAACGAATGAAAATCAACAGAAAGGGGAAAAAAGAAAATAAAAAGGACTCTCTGCCGGCAGCTTGGCAGCGGCAGAAGCAGCACCAGCAGTTGACTTTGCAATGGCCAAAAATAGGGCTAGGTCATCCACATCGTGGAAAGCAACCCCCTTCTTTGGTGCCCCCGAACCTCACATAAACATATACACACAGAAAAATAGGTTTTTTAAATGAAAATTGACATAGATTTTGAATATTTATAGAGATTTAAATGGATATCAAGAAAAACATAGGAGTTCCTACACTGAAACACTTTATGGCCTAGTTTTAGACATATTTTTACTGGGGTTTGCAGGCCCAGCAAATTAAAACCGGAATCTGATTTATTTTTAAAGCATTTTTTATTCCCAAGACGACAAATTACAGATCGATTTTCTTTAATGTGTGAAATAATGAAGAACAACAAAGAAGGAAAACTTGCATGGACAAGGACAAAAGTGTAGCAGCATTATCCCTTTGGATGCTCCAGCACTCGTCGGCACGCCCATCGAAAAAAAAGGGGGCTAAAGCACAGCACATTTCCATGCCAAGGGCGGCAGCAATGGGTTCCCCCTCCGCAACCTCCATTCGTTTTCGCAGCGATTCTGTTTTTATTTTCTTTTCCTTTTTGGGTTTCCTTAAATTTTTATACTCTGGCAGGGTGTTATAATTTTAGGAGACATTTGACCCTCTAAATTATATATTCTTGATCAGCATTAACAGCTGCGTCGATCTAGTAAATTGATTAATTTTCTTTACCTTTGAAAAGATGAAGGGTTTCCTGGTTTCAGAGTGTACATCTAGATATGTACATATTCTTCAGCATGTTTGAATGTATGAAAAATAGCTCACTTACGTTCCGTAGATTTTAGTTGTTGCCGCTGCCCAACACCTTGTGGGCGCCAACGAATTGCCGCTGCCAATAAAACTGGAGGGAAGGGGGCAGCAGCAGCGGCCGCAATCGTGTTTACAAAGCGTTACATCAAATTATAATCACACATATTATCCTGTAATGAAGTGCGGCTGCAGCGGCAGCGGTCTTACCGCCGCGTCCATAGGAGCACCAGCAAACGCTGTCTCGCTCTCTCTTATTGGCCAAAGAGATCAGCGTACGCCAGGGGCTGTAGATGAAAATGAAAACTTACAAAATACGCATTTATCTCTGCTGCCTCCATGAACTATTATAACCCGCACTTTGTCCTCACCTTCATCTACACTTTTCACGATCTCTTGGCTTATTTAACATAGGAATCACCATTAAATAAACGTTTTTTATTTTGCAAATGAAAATTATGCACTCGCGAAGGAGAAATGGCGGGAGAGGTATCGATGTTCGCTAGAATGCAATCGATACTCGCTAGAATTCAATCGAAACCGTGTGAGCAGGACACGGCTCTCTCCTCTCCCACGCACTCAATTGCTCGCTCTCGAATATCGATAGCTCTCCCGCCAATTTTCTTTCACGAGTGCTTGATTTTCATTGTCAAAGTGAAAAACCTGTTTAAAGTATTAATTTTTAAATTAAATAAGCCATTAAAAGGTGAAAAGTGTATACGAAGCTGTGGACAAAGTGCGGATCATAATAGTTTTTGGAGGCAGCATAGATAAACGCGTATTTTGTGTGTTTTCATTTTCGCCTGCGGCCAGGAGACGCCAGGGCTCCGCTGATCTCTTTGGCCAATAAGAGAGAGGAATACAGCTGTTGCTGGAGCTCCCTTGCCGCTGCAGCCACAATTCACAGGGTAATTGTATTAAATTGATGATAATTTCTTGTTTTCCTTTATAATAAACATTACTGTGGCCACTGCTGCTGCCGCCCCCTCTGTTGGCATCGACAATTTTCAAAGCGGTGGGCATACATCATACATATGAATACATACATAAATATGTATGACCTCCTGAGAACAGGGAACAAATCATACTTTTCAAAGGTAAGAAAATTGAAATTTAATTGAATGATTATAAAAATAATTTTATATTTCCTATACCTTTAGTTTCTACAATAATTGAAGAATTTAAACGGGAAGAATATTTAATTTCTGCAGCCTTTTCAGAGGTAAGGAAATTAATTAATTAACTTACTAAAAAGTGTGGAAGTATGCATATTTGTAATATTAGTAATGTTTATATATTTATTATACCCTTGCAGAGTATTAGAATTTTAGGCATTAACAGCCGAATCGATATACCCTTGTTCGTCTTTCTTTTTTTTTTATACCGAGCCAAGCACATTTTGCGGCGCATACATAACCTCAACTTCTTGCGCGCTGCCTTACCACGCTGCCGACGTCGCTGCTACCAGTGGCAGAGGCAGC
>VNJV01005347.1:0-55787 GCA_008042635.1 Drosophila nikananu | reverse complement strand
TATTCTCACCCGAGAAGCTGGTCACCACTCCCGGTTGGCTGACGTGCGACAGATCCGTGGCGATTCCCTTCACATCGGTGATATCGTGCAGAGCTAATTCTTTAACTCCCGTGCCAAAGCGCATGAGGAGGGATAGAGGTTGGCCTATTCCTCCGCCAGCTCCCACGATGGTCACCTTCAGGGTGCGACGCGAAAGGCGCCATGGAGCGGCCCTAGCGATCTTGGACAGAAGCTTATGTTTACCTACTAATAACATTTTGTCCGGAATAAAATATATTTTGGGAAAGCGTTTGACGTTGCAGGGAAAAGCCTACTAAAGAAAATATTATACATATAATGTATCGTTTTATTAATGTAACGATTAATTTTTTACAACCAGTTTGAAATAAAAAACTTAGATAGCCCTTTCTTTATTGCATAAGTGAAATATCTATTTAGAAATCTCAACTCCCTGCCTTTTCCATTCAAATCATTCTGAACTCTTGTCACAAACTTGATCTAAAATATATTGAGTTTGCTATAAAGCAAACAACATATTTAAGCTTTGCTAAATAGCAAAACTTTGGCAAATTTTACGTACAGTCCGACAATGTTTGGCCTTTTGAGATGCGCCCAACCGCTTTTGGGGAAATTTCAAAGCTGCAACAGTAACAAGCGTGGCCTCAAGGTCACCGTCGTGGGCGCGGCCGGCGGCATCGGGCAGCCGCTGTCCCTCCTGCTGAAACTCAATCCGCACATCGAACAGTTGGCGCTGCACGACCTACGAAATACTAATGGAATTGCGATGGATCTGTCGCACATCGACACCCCGGCGACGGTCTGCCCCTTCGAGGGCGCAGACGGCAAGACCCTGAGGAAGGCAATGCTCATGGCGGACATCGTGGTGATTCCGGCTGGCCTGCCCCGCAAGCCAGGAATGAGCCGGACCGATTTGGTGAAGGTAAATGCCTCCGTGGCGGCGCATGTTGCCTTCGCCGCCAGCGATGTGTGTCCCGGGGCCTTTCTTGCTTTCATCACGAATCCGATAAACATAGTTGTGCCCCTCGCGGCCACCGTTCTCAAGGCCAAGTGCAACTTCGATCCGAACCGCCTCTTCGGCGTCACCAGTCTCGATGTGGTGCGTGCCCGGACCTTTGTGGGGGACGCTCTCAATATAAACCCGACAAAGGTGGAGCTGCCGGTGATCGGAGGCCACACCGGAACCACCATCCTACCCATCCTGTCGCAGTGCAAGCCCGCCTACAGGGGCACCGACGAAGAACGCAAGGAGTTGATCACACGCATTCAGGAAGCGGGCACCGAGGTTGTCAATGCCAAGCAGGGCGAGGGATCGGCTACCCTGTCGATGGCCCACGCCGCCAACCGGTTCGTCAGCTCCCTGATCAAGGCCATCAAGGGCAGTGACGAACCCATCGTGGAGTGCGCCTATGTGGAATCGGAGGTCACCGAGGTCCAGTTCTTTTCCACGCCGCTCGTCCTGGGACCGCAGGGCATCAAGGAGAACCTCGGATTGCCCGACATGGACGATAACGAGACGAAGGCCTTGGACGAAATGCTGCCGTTGTTGAGGGAGAATATAGAGGCGGGCATTAAATTGGGAAAGGACTTTGCGGGCCAGGATTAATTAATTAACATCAACAGTTATTTCAAGTCTGAATTACCATAAATTAGTTGCACGAAAGATCTCTTTGAAGAATATCGATAATTCAAATCCGAAGCTTTTCAATTAGCAAAAAACCAACACCGGATTCGGATTCAAGACAGCGATATTCTTTGTAGAAAGTTTGGTTACTTTGTAAACACAATTTAATAAAATAATAATGTAACCTCTTTAATTTTTTTTATAAAAGTGGGAACAGCTTTGGCTCGAAAATAGCGAACCTTTTCAGTGGTTTTTTGGTCGTAACTTGGCTTAAACTTAACCGATTTCAGTCTGGTTTGGGTTTTTCTTCTTGGTTTTTAATGGAGAACGTTTCTGCATTTAAATATCGATTTATATTTTTCGGCCAATTTTTGACAATTTTGACGATGTAACCCCTTTAATTTTTTTTATAAAAATGGGAACAGCTTTGCCTAAAAAAAACCAAACCTTTTCAGTTGTTTTTTGATCGTAACTTGGCTTAAACTCAACCGATTTCAGTCTGGTTTGGTTTTTTCTTCTTGGTTTCAAATGGAGAACGTTTCTGCATCTAAATCTCGATTTATATTTTTTTGTCAATTTTTAACAATTTTGACGATGTAACCCCTTTAATTTTTTTTATAAAAATGGGAACAGCTTTGCCTAAAAAAAACCAAACCTTTTCAGTTGTTTTTTGATCGTAACTTGGCTTAAACTCAACCGATTTCAGTCTGGTTTGGTTTTTTCTTCTTGGTTTTTAATGGAGAACGTTTCTGCATTTAAATCTCGATTTATATTTTTTGTCAATTTTTAACAATTTTGACGATGTAACCCCTTTAATTTTTTTATAAAAATGGGAACAGCTTTGGCTCAAAAAATAGCGAACCTTTTCAGTGGTTTTTTGATCGTAACTTTGCTTAAACTCAACCGACTTCAGTCTGGTTTGGTTTTTTCTTCCTGGTTTTTATTGGAGAACGTTTCTGCATTTAAATCTCGATTCATATTTTTTGGTCAATTTTGAAAATGTTGAGAAAATGGGTCAAATTTTTGGCTTTAAAATCCCTAGCACCTTCAATGGTTTGTATACCCTTGAAAGGTATTTTAATTTTAGTCAGAAGTTTGCAACGCAGTGAAGGAGACATTTCCGACCCTATAAAGTATATAAATATATCCGTCCAAACGGCTGCTCTAAGGAACCGTTTAGTGGCATCTTCTTCTTTGGCAAAATGTCGAGTCCGGGGATAAAAAGCCACAGACACAGCTGGAAGCTCCTCCATCAGGCAGGGCAAACCCAGCGGAGCCGCAAATCTTTGCGGTCTCGTCTTAATGGCTAAGAAATTGTGATTTATGCCTCGAGATTTGTACATTTACAGTGCCACTGCCTGACTTATGCGTATGTGCACAGCGCACACACTTAAATATTTAAGTTGATGAACATGATTTACTTTCTCGTTGGACTTGAGGAACTTGGCAAAGGGTTAGAACTTACAGAAAGTTTGGCATTTTGAGATGTAAGTGCTGTGGGGATTCCTGGATCTATGGCATTAATTACCAAATTAGTCGCAAAATTTATTTTCCATCCCAGTCAAAGGTGGCCAAATTAGTTTTCATGTTCAACTGAATTACATTAATTGAATTCGGGTCTCGACATCCTTTAGGTGTCGCTTCCTGGCAGAGAGGGTGAGTGCAGTGCTGATGGCGGAAAAGTGTCTGAGTCGACAGTTTTATTGCTGTCGACATGAAAACTTTACGTTTTTTGGCTTGCTAAAAGGCTTGTTATGTAATTAGATTCGTCGTCGCCTGTGTTGTGGCATGGTCGATGCTATTATATTGTCACCAACTCGGCGAAGGTCAGTGATTTACAACCCAAGATATCTGGCGTTTTAATTAACGTAAGTTGGTTGTGTTCGATTTAAAGGATATCCAAATCTGATCTTTTATGTATTTAAATTATGTATATTTAATTTAAGATTTATTTGAATAATTTGCAGAGACTTAAGCATGCGGTTCTACTTTGTATAGTGAACTTATTTCAGGTAGAACTCCACTTGGAGTAAGAGTTTCCTTTCTGTTCAAACTCATAGCCCTTATTTCGCTTGCGCCACTTTATTGTTGCCAGTTTGTTGCCTAGGTGGGCAATAATTTACAGAAATTATACATGACCACTTAAGTTGTCATTAACGTTAACGACCGCCGCCGAACCAAACCGAACCGAACGGCGGCCAAAATGTGTGTCGAGGCATTATGAAATGTTTAACAGCCTCGCCTGAGGGCCGCCAGTGTAAGAGCGTGTGCAATTTTTGTTGTCCGCCGAGCCTCCTCCTGTCGACGGACTCCGGGCGAGAGCTGGAGCTGGAGCTGGAGCTGAAAGCCTCATAGTGGTTCTGGCCCGGCCGGGTAATCCAAAATTAATGGCCTGTCAGTCATACTCGTGCTACAATTTTAGCCCACTTTGGAGCTCCGGTCGGAGCTGCAGCTACAGCTGCGATTCCGTCTTACTATATTTGGTATATATATAGAGCCGGTGGTGTGCTACATCCTTTCTTTGTGTAAATTTCCGCTTTCCGTTTTTCGGTAAAGTAGACCAAGACCGAGCTTAATCGAAAACGTATGAATGCAGCCGAGATCCTAAGAGGCCTCAAATCTGAAGATGGAACTTGGGCAAAAGTGCACTCACGGGGAGGAAAACTTATAGTTTTTAATTGAAATCAATGTTAGTATTAGTAATGAAACATTACCTTAATAATTATATACTTTTAAATAGAGTTTAATAAGATTAATTTGACTGGGTTCTATTTCATATATATATTTATAGTTTTGTATTTAAAACATTTTCTTGCTTCTATGGAATTTTTAAACTTCATTTAAAAATCCCAAAAACGTTCAAATATGTCTTTAATTATTAGCTAAACAGACCACAAAACTTATATTAACGTGATTTTCATTAGTTAAGGAATTTCCTTTGGCCCATCCCTAGGCCAAAGCCACAGCACTTAAGCGCCTTTCGTGTTGCGCTTTTCGGCTCTCCTTAAGGGCCGGAGGAAGAGCTGAAGCAGGAGCGGGAACAGACTGTGGTTAGAGCAGCCAAGTTATTACAAGCGCAAAAATATTTTCACTTAAGTAGCTGCCACCATTTCGCTCAATTTATTTCCAACATCACGAGCTCATTCCCTTTTTTAATTTTACACACAATTTTCGTGTAATGTTTGGCTTTCAGCTCCTTGCTCCTTTCAAACAGGAACTGAATTCTGTAAAAAGCGCTTCGTAATATTTAATTGAATATTTTTTTCCTATTAAATGTTGGGTTCTGGCATTTCTCCTCGGGCTGTCAGGTCCTCAAAATAAATCATGTATTCATCGTGGGCCTTCGCCGAAATATCCGATGCACATGAAATACCCAGATTTCCAGATGCAAAAATCTGTGCAAATTTGTTGGACACTTGACTGCTACTCATACATGCATTTGTTTGCCGTGGGTGGCTGCAGCTTTTTTCATGCCATTTCCGGGTCAACTGAGCGGAGGCGTCTGGGCCTCCTTTCCTCTGCCAGAGTGGAGTGTCCCGCCCCAGAGTATGAGTGTCCTGGGGATGAATGAATGAATTTTATGAACATTTTTTGACATCGTTTTGCAAAATACATTTCTGTGCACTTGGGCATTTAACGATGTGTAAAAACGTTTGCAATTTCAGTTAATTGAATTGTTGCTTTATGCAATTTCATGGTTTCTGTATGGGATACCTACTTCCTGCACTTCCCCTATGGGGAATATATTGCATAGGAATGGCCAGTGTGAGACTTCACTGATAAATATTATGCAAAGGGAAATTATTTAATTGTTGTTTAATATTTATATAATAAAAACTGGGTTTATTAAGCTTGAACAAGACAATTTACAAATTTCGAAATTGTTTTTTGTTATTTAAACATTTGATTTAAAAGCAAAATGTATTGAATTTCCGCTCTCCTTTAGCATTAGTCAATTTTCTCCACTAGTTGCTATCGTAACCTAACCTCCACTGCCTGGCAGATGCACATAATCATCAAGCAACTCAAGACCATCTAAGTACCGCCTGGAGAAAGTGTTTAGGAGAAGACCCATCGCCGCCATCTACGACCTCTGATTATCTGTAAATCAAATGTAATGAGATACAGTTTGAGCTAGGATTACACTTACACGACTTACACGCCAACTCCCGGGGGACACGAACGGGCGAGGACGGAGTGGTTATTTTTACGGCCTCAGCGGAATACGAAGTGCGGGCTTTGTTAGAAATCGGCTGGCAGGACATCCCTGGGACTTAGGGTCGACGGCGAAGCGAGTGACCCATAAAATATCACGTATACGCAGGGCAGGCCAGGCCGCTGGCCGCATGGCAGCGGGAGGGCGCATGATGAACTAACACGAGCATATGTTTGTGTGTGCGGGGATGCGTTTTTATGATTTGTGGCATAAGGCCCGGGCGAGCGGCAGCTGATTGTAAATCTATGCGGGCTTCCCGAAAACCGAAACCTCCACTGCGGTTTCTGAGGCCTGAGGAGAAGGGAATCGTTTAAAAGTGATGGGAGGGGTAAACTGGGGTCTAGGACGGTGGCGTGGGGCAGGGATTATATTCGCCGGGGACGAGTCCTCTGCGGTTTCGCAAGCTGTCGCCTTCATCTTTAAACTTTAATGGCCAGCCAAAAGTTTTCGGCCGCCTCTAAGCTTTAGTCAACAAAGACTCGGGCACGTCTTGGCCAAGGCCCAGATGCTTCCGTTCCTATTCCCAATCCCCACCACATCCCCCGCTCCGCTGCTGTTAATTCCCAGTACGTGTCCTGTTAGCGAAACGTTTTCCAAATATTTATTTATTATTTACTCTCGTCCACCTTGTTGGCCTTCAAGAAACGAGTGACGGAGGAGGGGCGAGCACAGCCAGAAAGAATAAACTAAAAACGGTGCTGGCCAAATTTGATTTAGCTGCTCCCTGACATCGGGTCTTAGTGGGTCTATTTATCTACGTGACGTTTTCGAGGCTCTTTAGCTGGATAACAACTGAAAGCTGTCAAACACGGCGTATACTTAATATTAATTACAGTAAACAACAGCAGCAAAAAATGTTGTCGCCGCTAATCTAGCATCATGGTCTTTCAATTTCTTCTTTTTTGTTTCTTTGTGAGCTAGAAAATATCTTGAAGTCGATAAATGCCATTCGAATAGAGGCACTAAGTGCACTGCACAACAATTTCAAGACCACATTTCTAGGGATTTAACTCAAGGAAACCATAACCAGAGTTGGGTAAATGTCTAATTAAGTCATTAACTAAATTCCTTCAGCCTCTTTTTGCTGAATAATGTTCAAATCGCATTCCAAACTAAGCTAATTACTTATAATATGGCCAAGGAACTCCTCGTGCCGGGCTGATGGTGATGAAGGTGATTGATGTTTCACAAGAGCTTGGCAAGTAGGAAACTTCTTAAAGCAATATTATGTTTCCTTAAAGTATCGGATATTAAAATATATTCTTTGACAAACAATTTGTAAAAATCGCATTTGTTTCATATAAGAAAGTGACTCAAAAGTGAAAATGATCCAAGAATTGAATATTTAATGAATAACTAAAAGAAATCTAAGAAATTTTACTTAAATCTCATTTCAAAATAATATTTTTCCTCATTATAGTTATGTCCTTATACAATAAGGGTGTTATTTGATATTTTCAGTATAATATTAACTCTGCATAAGTTTTCTCACAGTGCAAACACTTTCATTTCATGTAAGTGAAGGGCCAGACAGAAATCTTCGACATGCATTGAGAGCGTAAACCAAGCCCCACCACTTGCAATTAACACTTAAATTAATTCATATTAATTAAGGCTCATGGACGGGGCCAAATGAGAACACACTTAATGCCGGGGGGCTGTTAGCTTTTATGGGACTCGAATAGAATCAAGGGCGGGACGGACTCCCAGACTCGGTCCAACAAATACTGACCTCAACAAGGCAAATGTAATAAATAAGGGAAAGGCCCAACAAATTGGTTGTACGGAGCTGGGGGAAAATGGGAAAACCCTGACCAGACATAACAACATTCATTAATAAGCACAAACGAAAATGGTGGCCCAGCTGGATATAGCTTAGGGGGGGGAGAAGAAAAAAACACAGAGGTGATATCGAGAAAGTATCGCATTAAAAGGAAAGTAAGAAAATTTTAAATATTTCTTTCAGATTAATTAAAGCTAAAAAATTCATATAAAATTATGTATCAATCTTTCAAATGAACATATTATTCACATAGACTAAAAATCGATATATTGTTTGCCTTTTACCATCCCTAAAATGTCTAGAAACCAAAGAAAAGGACACGAAACATGAAACAAAAAACGATAAACACAACCCCCGCCAAATGGAGGCAACAAAGCATAACGAAAGCACGCATAATATTAATAACATTTAATAAGTTGCTGGAATTAGCAGGACTTGGGTAAGGGATGGCTTGGCTGGCCGAATAAATGATTCGGTAATTATGATGAATTTTTAAAAAGTATCAAAAGCTGCAAACATATTCCTTGCAGACCCTTATAAATGTAATACAAATTAGAAAAACTTTCAGTCATTTAACTAATTAACCTTCATTTAAAACATTTCTAGACCATTTAACAAACGAAATTCGTCTAGGAATTGTCCCCGGTTATATTTTCGGCCAACACTTTTGTGTCAACGAAATTAAGTATAAACATTTTCACACCTTTTGGGCTGCCGTCAACGTGTTTTTTGGAAATTTCCTTTGTTTTATTGTTGTCGCTGACAGGAGAACAGTTGTAACTGATGTCAAGTTGACATTAAGTTTTTCATAAAATTTCCCCAGCAATTGCAAGTGAGCATCAAGGGCTTGGCAATAAGACCAACAAACTCGAGTGGCACTGAAAGTTCCTGACATTTCACAAAAGTAAAACACAATTTGACAGAAAAATTTTCTGCCAAAGTATAGGGAAAGGACAGACGATTTTTAAAAAAATTTATATAACATTATTTCAGGCTTAAACGAAATTACTTAATTAAAGTTTTTGTTCCGCTGTCATGACAAACATTTAAATACCTAAAATTATATTTCTGACTACCTAAAATTGCCTAAACATATTTAGTGAGTTCGCTATTTATATTTTAAATAGTGAATTGAAATTTCGAATATATCCAGCAACTTAATGCTCATCATCAGTACCCTGAGTTGAGTGCAAATAGTCACTCCCTACTTCTTAAGTGAACAATCCCTTAATGCGTGTGCCATTCAAGTAAATTTCAAACATGGCCCAGATTCCCGAGCGAAACTTTCAGGCGTAAATTTCAATCAAGCAGACTAATGCGAGTGGGAGCCACGCCCACAGACAATTCCGATATATACGAAAATACTCTTAGCACACAGCCAGGTAGCTGCTGATATGTAGATGCGGATATATATTTTGTGGTAGTTCTCAGACGGGGCACAGGTGTTGGCAACTACACGACGCCTGATTGCCTCCTGTGAGCAGACACCGAGGAATACATTAATGCTAATGCGCATTTTGCCAGCGGCCACAACTGAACGTTGAGTGGAGCAGCCAGCCGCCAAGTGACATCATTAAACTGACTGCCAAAGTAAATCATATTTGTATGAAACTTCGGGCAACTGTTTTCAGGAGGGGGCGTAGCTCCAATACTCTGGAAGATTAGGGAATCGAATCCGATAAATATATGGCAGTTAAGCCCCTGGCAAAGTTGCAGGTCGAAGTAACAATTTGTCTGGGCTAATATTATGCATATTATTTTGTACCATCCAATCAAATTAGTGATGATTACAGGCTTCTCAATGGGAGTAGGTGAAGGGATTTAGTTTGTCCCACAATACAAATAAATTAAAGGTACACCACAACATGTCAGGTGGGAAATTGATTGAATATATTGAATATTGAATGTATATATACTGAATACTTATCAGAAAGACACTTGTTTAATATCTTTAGGTCATTTCAAACTGACAAATCTTCCTCAAACGACAAGTATTTTTATTAGAGAATCTTTAAGAGTCATAACTTGATACCCATTTAAATATTTTTAAAATTTCCCAAGACCTTGCTTTCTTCTTAAATAATGATACATTATCATAAATAAGAATTGATTTTTCCCCAGAATTTTCATCATTTTCCTTTCCTCGTATTCAACAAAATTCTTTCCCTCGAACTGTCCAACGAAGAGAAATCATTATATAAACACTTTTGCTTACGATGCACCCAAGGTCGCACATGGCCAATTCCGATGATGAATTTTGGCATAAATGCAGAACATCGATAAAGGAGTACGAGAGCAAAATATTTCCACGCACAAGGAAAAACCCCCGAAACAGTGCGATACAGATTTTCCAGATTCCCGAGCTACAATTGTATGCGCGTAGCCAGGGAATGGCAGAGTCATGAATCATGAGGGCCAAGCGGAAGACGCCGCAGAAGTAAGTCCGAGGAAAAGCCGGGAAAAATCACACAAGGAAACAACCTTTGCAAACGGCAGCAGAAAACCCCAGAAAAAAAGAAGAAGGTAACATTGTAAAAGAGGGCAGCCGAAAAACGAAAAAATTACTTATCTGCGAGCCAAAATGATTTATTGGCCCAAATGGCAGGCAAATAGCATTAAAAGCATGCTGGGGCCACGACCGAAGAGTTTCCCTTGCATAAATTACCCCACGAGGGATGGAGATGGAGCAGCGTCTGGTAGCTGGGAGCTAGAGATGGAGATGGAGATGGGGGACTCAAAAATGCTACAGTTCGGTTCGATCTGGGGCGGAAGAAAAGGCGTGGCTGGGCGGGCTCTGACCGGAGCAGCTAGTAAACTATGCAAACAAATAGCCAACTTATTTTGGGCTAAAGTAAATGCAGAGTCCGTGCTGCAAAGCAACAGCTGTCGGGACACTCAAAGTAGCCTGTAAAATATCAGGGAAATTACACAGCTTCCAGAATGCAGAGTCATCTTTTAAGAGGGGAAAATCAAATGATAAATATCAGAGCTCTTGTTTTGTAAAAGATATTATGGTATATTTCCCCCTGGAAGTTTTGCAAATTCATATTATTATGGCAAATAGCTCAATCGAAAAAGACACAAAACCGCAATTTCAAAGATTCTTTCCATTAGGTTATCAAATTTCCACCATTTGCAATTGGTTAACTCCTGCCCACCTCAGTGCAAATAAAACGTAATACAGTCTCACTGGGGAGATCTCAATTAAATCCGCTTATCTTGTATTTACACCAGCCAATTTATCGTTTTGTTTCTACTCAACGCAGCTTTTTATTCGATTATTTTTGACGCTGTCCTGCAAAAGCGATTTATTGTCTGTTGTTTTGGGACAAGGGCAAATATTTTGACTTGCCCGCCAGCAAAGCGTGCTATATGCACCATATTCGTATACTATCTATGGTAATCCACTTACATAGTGTATAAAATAGTTATTTTTCCCTGGCAACATGTTGCTCCAGCGCGCCGGGCAAGGGACTCTCTTTCGCTTTGTTGATGTTCAATCAACCGGATTCGTTAGTTCGTTAAAAAATAATAGTTTTCAGTTCAGCAACGTGCCCAGGAGAGAACTGGGACAGGGAATGGACGGGGGACAGGGTGCTGTAAATATTAAAACAAGGCAAACCTTATCGAACATTTTTTGAGCATATTGAAACCCAATGAAATGAAATACTTCCTGAACAAAATGAATAAAAATGCATTGAATGAATCGCATGAACGAAAAATGTGCTAAAGGTTCAATCATGATGAAAAAGAAAAATAGCTGTGAGGGTTATAACTTGTTAAAGTTAAAAATCTAAATAAAAATAATAAAATGTACTAGAAAATGGCTATAAAATTTAAGTCGGATCAAATAATATGTAGTTTAAAGCTAATTTTCCAAGAATTAATTATTTTTTTGAGGTTTGTCAGCAAATTAATTCAAGTGAAAGTCCAAATAATTGACTCCTCATAACATTTATATATATATAAAATCATACTCTTCAAAAATACAACAAAAATCCAAAAGAATTCTTTGAAGGTATTTTCGCATTCATTTGAAAAAAAATTCTCCGGAATGCGAAGCTTCATTTGTATTTTAAAACATTCTACCTTTGTCAGAGCATTGCAATTAATTAAATGTAAGTTATTTGCTTTAAAAAAAAACGCAAAAAACAAATAGGATAATAACATTTCCCAGCATGAAAATATGCAAAAATCTCTGTTAAAATAAATGGTGCTGAGAATATAGAGAAAAGTCACTGAAAATAAATAAAATGTTGAGTTTAAATGTATTTCTGCAATTTTAATAAAATGAAATGCATGTGGGCTCAGCGCAGTAAAATGTGAATGGACCGCCAGCCCTTTGTTTACCTGAGTTTTTCCCTCTACCTGTCAGCACGGTTGCCAGTGTGTGTGTGTAACTGTGTTTAAATGCAAATTACATTTCATTTCATTACAGTGTGCGGCATTTTCACGCTCGGCCCGGGAAAGCACAAGAATGCGCCGTGCAGCGCAGTGCAGCGGAAAAAAAAGAAGCGCGGGTCTGCCTGCGAAATGAGTTAAAAATAGCAAACGTTAACGCCGCCACTCTGTGAATTAAGCCTTGAGGTGTATGCATTAGAGCCGGGCTGCCAGTTGAACCACCTCCCCCCGCTTCCTGCAGCGATGGCATGGCCCTTATAGCCATTCCTCACAGGCATCGGGGCCAGACAACGGTTATGAACATTCACGCTAATGCGTTGTGAATGCTGCTAGCATAATGCTGATGCCCTTTTAAGAGACTTGGGTATATCTGAATTGTAGTCAGCATTTTGTGAGAAATTTTTAAAGTATTTTAAACCTATTTATTACATATTTCAAATCATAAGATACATAAAAAACACAGACAGTTTATATTAATCAAATAACTAGTAACAACTCATTCTTTTTATAAATGTCTCGTTATTTATTTTTATTGGTTATAATAAATAATTAATAGTATTTACAAATAAAAAGCACGTCATGTTTGTTGTCGATTATGTGGTTCAGATTCTATAATCCCATACCATTCTCTATGTAAATTCCTGCCACCAAGTGTTGCACATCGCATTGAAGCTTGCCTCCCGCTGCTCCCACTGTGGTTGCCTTTGCTGCTAATATGCAGAAACCCGTCTGGGCTTGGTCTCCCTCATTTTTAACCTCCTACGAGCCACCCTTCGTCGCTCTTAACCCCTCTTCCCGGACCTCAGTCCCGCCGTGGCTCTTAACCCCCACTGTCACCAACTGAGTCAGAGTCGTGGTGTGACGGCAGCCTCGCTGGTGCACTGCCCATTTCTCCTTATTTTTCCCGACTGCTGCTCATCCCTGGAGTCGCATTGGAAATGAAATTAAGTTTAAGATTTAAAGTGCAGAATGCTCAGATTGCCATTTGCGGTGTTTCTCTGCAGAATATAATGAATTGTTATCAGCGAAACTACTCGAGTTTGTTTAAGAAGCCTTTGCCTACTTAATGCAACAAATGCAACCCAGAACTCTATTTAATTATATTTTTTTAACAGATAAACAACCAAAATTAATAGCAAAGTGGAGAGCCGTTAAAGCGGGTGACAAATTGAACTAAATATATAATATATATTTATTAACGTAAATAATTGCTGCTATCGCAACGCAATTCCTGCTTGCCATAAAACCATTAAATATGAATATCAAAACACTAAAGGCGAGGTATTTATTGCGGTCTCTTTACCCGCTGGACTTCCAATTGCACACCGGACCAACTAAGTCCAAGGCTTTCACTGAAATTACGTATACGCACCGTGTGGCAAATGGAAGTCGGGCTAATTTACAAGCATACGTAAGCCCGCGGTCCCTTCTTTAAAGTGTGGCATATAAAAACTTTTTGTGCTGCTAACCCAACAAGGCACGAAGTGCATATTTCGTTTTGAAAATCCTTGTAAGCCACAAAGACTTGAAAAATTTGTGCAGAACCACAAATTTCGTGGGTATAAAAATGCAACGCAATAAACAGAGGAAAAACGAGCAGCGAAAGAGCAGAGAGGAGGGGTAAAGAAACAGCATCAAAAGAGCACCAAAAAATTCTTGAAGTGAAAAGCTCTTAAAAATCAACGCCAACATCCAAAATCGACCGCCACTCGCAATGGGCGAGGGCGAGGAGAGTTGTGGCAGGGCATCGATTCGCCATTGCGTACTAGTTTCCAATTAAAAGTTTACTAATTATTTCTAAACTTTTGTGCAGTGTGCGATCAATGAGCAGAGAGCACGCCATGCCATGCCAAACCGTAGCCGGAGCCACCACCACCAACTTCTCATGAAAACTCATCCACAAAAATTGGTTACGATTGCGAAAATGTGGTGTTCCGCTTGTTCCCAGTCTTTCGGCGTATTTTCATCCCGGACCAAATGCAGATAGCTGCCGATGTGCGGTGGTTCTTGCTGTTGTTTTCCTAACACAACACTGTCCGGGCACTGGAAAAAATCACACAAATATCTATTATTGATCATTTGCCATAAGCCAAGTATCTAAAAAACATTAATTTACTTATTAGTACATAAAATGTATAAAATATAAGTAATCAAGAAATAATTCATTTTAGTATATTTTGATTGAAGTGTAACAAAGCAGCGGCTGAAATTTTCGTTAATTCCTTTATGCGCAAGGACATGCCTGTGGTTGTGTACTCCTGCCAGGAGTTCCGACTCAATCAGACAAGCAAACGATTCGGGACGGCCGGAGAATGCCGTCGTGTTTTCAAATTAACTGCCATTTGCAAGAGCAAATCCTAAAGCATTCATGTTGATGGTGTTCCCCATTTTCAGATCGGTATTGGGGATCGTTAGCCGTCCCCATCAATTACTAAAATACTCTGTAACTCGACCCCAAATATGCCATTCCCCGCAGTCATTTGATAATAAGAATAGTTGACTTCTCCGGACACATTGCAGCGCATCGAGGGCGACAATGATGACTTTGGGTAAATATAGACGACAATCGAAATTGTGGCGGCAAGCCATGTTTGTTATTGCAGCGTTAAGGGGGGGTGGAGTATATGCATTTGTCGCTGATTTGTTGGCGTCATTATGTCGCATCCATGGAAACGTATATACACATACATGTGCCCATCCCTAAACCCGAGGGGGACGCACTTAACGTTTTCAATTTGCAGACCGTGGCGCTGCATACGCGGCGCATACGTAATGTAAGGTAAATATTGTCAGCAGGAGCGCTAAATGGATAACAACGGGGAAGTGAGGGGAAACGTAGGCCGTTTCATTCTTATGCCAACCAAAATTAATATCACTTGTTTTCCACATTTGTTTATTTGACGACCGCTTAATTATTTTGTTACCCGCTCTTAAAACACAACAACGGCGAGGCACCGCGGGGCTTGTGCGCATGCAACAATAGGATGTCAATGGTAAAACATTACGCAAAATTGCATAATTTTATTCAATTCATGTTATGTAAATCAAGCATTTTAATTGCGATTAATTAAAAATAAAATCCAACAAGCAGGCGGTCTTCTTAATACCCTACCAGGTAGCTTGTAAATTATTCAACATTCAGTTTGTCTGACAAAAATTTAAATTAAATTGCCATAGAAAGGGTAGATTGGTCTAATAAATTTGTTGCACAATCACTTTTCACCTGAATATTTGTACATTTCACATACATCTAAATGGACAACAATGGAATTGCAAAATATTTGCAACTCAAATTGCTGAAATTGCATAAATGAAAAATGTAACATAAAATAATTAGACCATTTTCTGGCTAAACAAAAAACAGGAATGTGTGTTTATTTAAATGTTGATTGCTTAATTGTTCAAATTATTGCCAGCATAATTTATTTGGCAAATACGCAAAGGTGATAAATATAAATGGGAAAGTTCTTATTTCCCAGAAATGTTCAAAACGTCAAATGAAATGTTTAACTAAAGCTCTCAATGGAAGCAGAGAAATAGTAACATTTTTAACCAAGTAAATACAATACAAAGATATGAATTTACAAGTTAAATTTAAATTATAATTCCCCAGCAAACTCAGCTTTAACATAATGAGTAAACCTGTTTACTTTTCAAATCTGCCGGTTACAGCCAACGCCCTGAAAGATATGGAAACAACACATACGAAATGCACAAATAAATCCATTTTTATGATTTGCAATGCAAAATGATTCTTTTTTCCTCCCACCCCTCTTCTCCTTTCAATCCGTTTTGGCCCCGTGCTTTTGTTTTACGACATCGCACATACACATGTTCGTTTTAACTTATTTCTTACACTCTTCCTATATTGTTGCTGCTATATTGTTACAAAGTTGCTGTCACTCCCGTGGTTTTGTTTCGGCTTAGACATTTTTACACTCGCCTACATACAGAGGCATACACATACACACGTTACAAACGTAAGTCCCGACAAACTGCACAGCACGTGATCGCCAAGATAATACAGATACACACGGGAATACATATGTCTATATAGCCGGGTATGCGGAACGTCCTTCCACTCCTTTCGGCATAAAAATCATATACACACGTTCCAGGCTGTGGCATTTTATTGGCAGCATTTTTATTTGCAACGCGTGAGACGCACAACAAAATGCTTTGTTTTCCTGTTTGCTTTTGTTTTTATTTTTTATTTAGTGTCGTATAAAATAAAGCGAGGGGAAAAAGATTGATTACATTAAGCAGTGCTGTTTTAGTAATTTCTTTCGACGTGACTTTAAAGCGGAATTTATAAGCTCACCAAAATATAGATATTTAATACGGGATTTATTTAAATTCAATAGAATTTAATACAACGCTTTAAAGAATATTATTGCTTTAGAGAGTTGAATTTAATTTAAAATCTTTAAAACGTTCTTTTAGGAGTTAGGATACTTTGTAAATGCAATAGTTGCTTAAAGTGTGTTCATTATATTAAACCAGCTTACTATATATCCACTAAAACCTTAAGTAAAATAACAAATATTAAATTTAACCCATATTCAAAATCCAAAATTCATCACCTGAAAATGTTAAATTAAGCTGAAATTAGTTGTTTCGGGCAAAATAAAATATTAAATTGTTTTTACCCAATTATCAGGCTCTACCAAATCGCAAACGATTTTTTTTTTCTTATTCAATATGCAACCGAAAACCCTGTGCCACATTTATCGCTGATTCGTGTATAGAAAGTCGCCAAACCAGTGAATAATTTTTGCTATTCATAAGCGTTGGCGGGGCTGCTGCGGCTGGTATGCTTATGCGAATTTTATTTGGCCATAAAACGGAGGGAAACAAGTGGGTAATAAATGTGAAATGTCAATTGGCTTGCCGGCGAAAATATCGCAAAAATTTAATAAATAAATAACGAGGCAAATGTGAAAGCTCCCACTCGATTTTCCTTCCCCCCCCCCACATCGCAACAAAAGTGCACATGTGCGCTGGGAGGCACGGGAGCCTCGATTTATTTCAATCGGAGTGCAAAAATTGCGCATACGCCCCGTCAGGCAGAGCACTGAGCAGCGCTGAAGACTGACAGATAAAATCATTAAAATAAGAGAGCCCAGTCGACGCTAAAACATATATCGACATGCTGCTTGACAGTTTGACTATTTGACTTAAGTACGCCGGATGCCGGCACACAGAGCCGGGGCCGGGTTTTCTCCCCCCGATGCTCCACTGAGATCTAGAGCAGGGTTTTTTCTATTCCCCAGCTGCAGCAAATGCGGGATACTGATGGTGATGCTGAATAAACTTGTAGACGATGAAAATCGCAAACATGCAGTTGTTACCCTCGAAACCCCAACCGTCGTCCCATACCTCGGGGATATGGCAAAAGTTTCCCATCTCGATGTGTGTGAGCAAATAAAATTTGTTTAGTGCCGAGGCGCAAACTGCAGTCGTGTTGACGTGTTGCATTGTCGCTTGTTTACCCAGCCAGAATGGTACAGCCAAAGGATATGGGAGTTTAGGGCCTGGAGAGAAAATCTCTTGAGAAGGCTTGTTGTTAAAGCTGTCTTCACTTTAAATTTAAATGAATTTAAAATTTTAATTTTTCTTACTGGGTAAGTATACCCATTTTGCTGCAGATCAAATTAAGCTCTTTCTGGTTTTGACCAACTCTCACTTGACTGACTTTGGAGAAAGCCAGCGATTCCATTATCTTCTACACTGGCTGCCTGTGGCGCTTGATTAATTGCCGCTTGTTAACGCCTCGGCTGGACGCTCAAGGGTTAACCCTGCGTCCGCCTGTCAAGGATTCGCTTTAATTTCACAGTTTACTTGCCACAATCCCGCCGCTGCCACTCGCGCCAGTCAGGGCCAGGGCAGTGCTGGAATTGAAATGCATTTTTAATTAATTGAGAGAAAACAGAAATACTGCAGGGAATCAGCATGATGAAATGGTTGACCTTTCGAAGGCTGAAGCCTGCTTTCACAACTTGGCAAGGTTAACCACTGTTTTAAAAAAGTTATGACAGCCAATTGAGGTTTAACTGGATTTGTTTGAACTTAACTTCAACGTTGGCCGAAGGTTGAAATGGCTGCAATAATTAAAGGCTTTCCTTGAATGTTAATTCTCACTTTAAATGGATTAACATATTCTCTCTTAAGAGAAGAAAGTCTTTAATTTATCAGTCTCTTTCTGGAAGCTGACTCAATATTATTTAACACACTCTTCGCTTTAGTTGCAACTATAAAAAACTGTTTAAAACTGAGCACATTTTTAGCCAGATACTTTCACACATTGTTGGGCAAACAAAGACGTGCTTAAGGCCACTTTGAGACTAGAGATATGTATCTAAAAACTGAAGTAGCTTCCAAATGAGCCGAGGAGTGAGCACAAAGGGCAGAAAGTTCTATTTCGTGCATTTTATTTTGCACTCTGAACTGGCACAAAGTTGACAAGCTTTTTGTTCCGAAGCGAAATGAAAATGAAACTGAAAGCAGCACCAGAAGCCGAATGAAAATTGGTCCCAAAATTTGTGGACATTTACGATGATTTTGTTGTTGTAATATTTTTCCTTCGGGGGGGGACAGAGTGAGGTGAGCAATTTGAGGGAAAACTTTTTGAACTGCGCCCAAGTACTTCAATTTAAACTTTTTAGCCAGTCCCCACAAGTTAATTTTTTGTTCTCCGTTTCGGGCCGCCTTCATTTGGCTTCAAGGACGCCAGAGATTTGCCAAGAAAGCGGGAATCGGTAGGGCTTTAGGATTAAGGACATTAGAAAAGGGTTGCAGCTGAAACTAAATGAATTGCTAATTAAGTTGGCCGAAACCAGGCTAAGGCGAGCTAAGCCTGGCAAATTGTTATAAATCCCAAAAGCATTATAAAGCCCAGTTGCAAGGCGATTTTTTCGTATTTTTCCTCATGCTCAGCGACGCGTGTCGAACTTCATTTTGATATGGGTCCAGGTCACTGACATATCAATTTGACCACAAAAGCCTTCAGACAAAGGCCGGGCCCAAGTTGGCCACAGAATTCAATTTGGCCACAATAAGACGAACATGAAAAATACTCAAAAATTTCTCTCTTGTCAGTAGTTTTGCGGAATGCCGGCAAACTTTTATTTGCGTCTAGTGTGAAATTCAGAGTGCAAAAGACGAAAGCCAAATGGCACGGGGAATGGCCATTTCAATTCCACGATATGGAAAATTCCGAAAGCAAATCGAACAAAATCCATTTCAAGCTGATAAAATATGTTTCAAGTATTTGCTGATGAAAAACTTGCCTGCCGAGAAGTTGAGCAATAAATATGGGGAATAAATGTTTGAATATTGCACCTTGAGAAAATGTTGACAGTAATTTGAAATAAGTTTTGAATTAAATTAAAGTAAGCATTGCTGGTTTTCAAAGTACAATTATTATTTATAAATATTTTAATACATTTAAATGTAATAAGCTTTCAAATAATCCTGGAAATTCATTAAGCTTAAAGTACTCACTACCAACAATTGATACAATAAATATGATTTTTTAACTTTCAACCTTCAGTTATCTTTATAAATATCACATCTTTTCTCGGAGTGCATTGCTCTTAGCAGGACATTCATTTTGGTCTGCTAGTGAAATATTTTTGCAGTTCCCAGCTTAAATTAGCATTCTGTTCAGTGAACCATAAGCACTTAAATCATCCCGATTGCGATTCGCAAATGATGTGCTCTTTTTGGGGTGTGACCACCGAGTGTCCCATGGAAATGACAGCACTCTCGTGTCAATAACACAGTCACAAGCAGCTCGCAAAATCCTGGAAAATGCTGGAAAACCTCATCTGCCTTGCAGGACTAATTGGTTGATGATTATGCAGTGCCTTTGTCCACAGGATGCGCTTTTCAAACTCTCACCCATCCTGTCGGTCGTCGGGAAGAGTCCTTGTTGTGGTGGGACAATGATATGATGTGTCAATCAATCATGTTCATCTGATTGATCTCGGTGGGCGGCAGTCGTGTAGTTTGTCAAATCGAGAAAGTTGAGCACGGGACATATAGAAGTTTGGTTCCAAGTCCCGTCCCGAGTTGAACGAAATTTTAATGGCAAAATTTCGGAACTTAAATCAAAAGCACATCGATGTCGATGACCCTAATTGGAAGTGAACTCAATATGCTCCATCATGATGGCTCACTTCCTTCTTAACGCACATTGGCTCGGATCCACTCGAGGCCAAACACATGTCGGCAATCGATGATAAATGATTACTTATAATGCCGTTAACGCATATAGCCCAGATCCTCCGGCTGGAGAAAAACAAGCAAATCAACTGGCCATAAAAGCTCCAGGAATTTATGTCTATATCGATGACGTCGTTTCTTAAGGCATAAAAATTCCACTCAGCCCTCGGCCGTTTTTCTCCCATTTGCATTATATTATTTGTTATTGATTTTATGACAGCCTATCCTCAATGTGCTCTTTTAATGCGGCTTCCCTTTAAATCCAAAGCCAATTTAACTGTCGGCCATGTTAATTTTTTTCCCATAAACGGAGCTTAATTGGCCAAATTATGTGTGCAAGCAATGTAAGGGGAGGGCCAGAAAAAAGTTACAAAAAGTAAAGCGAGTCGGAAAAAACTGAACGGATATACAAAACTTTTTCTACATATAAATTTACTATTCAAGCCAGTAAGACCCTTTGGAATGGCCCCAAATTTGACACTTTTAGGTATTTAGCTGGGAAAATCTATATTTTCAATTTAAAAATATTGGTATTTATGCCATAAAATAAATCCTGTTTATATCAAAGCCTTAAAAAATTAAAAGCTTTTATAAAATTCTCCAGCAAATAATATAAGTTCAACTTGGGTTCCTCTAACAATATAATTCTTTTGCTGGATTGTACGAAAAATATACATTACAATGCAATATAAAATATAAAAAAAAAATACTTAAAAAGTCTTTTAAAAATACTGATTTTCCCGCTTTTTATGCAATAACTTTCTAGGAATTCCACAGAATTTTCAAAGGACCCTATGCAGCACAAGGAAAAACTCCGCTAAAAGCGAAGGGCACACAAAACTGCTGCCAATTGCAGTGGGCTTGTGGCTGGAAAACGGCGGGTATGTGGTGGCTTGACGTTTAATTTAAAATGAAATACATCAGGCTGGCCAATTATTTGAGCAATTTTGCAAATTAGTGGCCCAAGTCATTTGGGCTAGCCCCAAAAAAGGGCGGCGGCAATTACCACAGTCAGTGCGGCACTCCTTTCCCCTTCTCGTGGCGGCAATGCAAATAATTGTAGCACACTTTCCCGCAGCTGCTGCTGCTAATTACCGCACAAGGGAGACAATTGGATCTAGAGAGAGCGAAAGTCTGAGCCCCAAATGCACAAATGCACAAGGTTAACACAGCTTGACTTTTGTCAGCGCCGTCTCAAGTGTGCCGCCACGCACATAACCTTCGTACAGTCACTGGGCCGAGCTGTGGGCCAAGTTAAAACGCATTTGTGCCGAAAACAATGGCGCCCAGCCAGCGAAGGGTGAAATCTGAATGGGATTTAGACAACAAAAAATAATAAGAATAGTCAAAGCGGGCCACACAATGAAATTTTAATTAAGTCTGAGCTGGAGCTCGCTTTGTGCTGATGCAGCCGAATGAAAATGCCACTGATTATGTTTGTACACCGGCTACCTCTTATTTTCTCATGGACTTGAATGGGATATACGGGTCTGGGATAGTTGAGAAAACAAGGCCTAAATTTGGGATATGGGCTAGGTTAAATATTAAGAAAAGAACCAACCTATTGTATGTTAAAAAGAAGGAATAATGGTCACTTGTTTTGAAATTTATACCAAAGCAGTTAAATGAATTAGTTTATTGATAATATAGCAGTTATTTTTTGGTATTTAGACCCAAGTAACTTGAGTAAATAGAATTAAACAAGCATTTTTTTATTAATTTACATTCATCGTTAGAGATGAGATGGTTTCCCTTATAATTTGTACTTTGCAAATATGTGTATTTATTTCCTTCATTTTATTATGTTCATTTTACTTCTTTAATTTTAAATTATTCCCAGGGTATCCCCAAGTCCACTTTTAAGGAACACCTCCTGCTTGAATGGCTCTTAAACTGCTAAAATGCTGGCGTACACATATATTTGTTTGCAATTTTTCTGCATGTGCAGCATGCATTTACTTTTCTACTTTTACTTTTACCCCCAACCTTTTTCGCCCTTCCCCCTTTCAAGCTCTAAACACCCACTTCCCCCTGTGTATCTCTGCCCGTATTCCTTTGTTCCTTTTGTTTGCGTCTGAATGGCTACACAAATACAAAACGTCTGCGCATTGTATCTTGTTTAGTATGAAACATAAATGCATTTGTGTAATTACACATAACTGTATCTGGCGAGCCTTGTTTTAGGTTGTCTGCTGGTCTGAAAGCAGAGGGGGGAGAGAGGAGAAGCGGACGAGTTGCCGGCTCCTCACTAATTGAAGTAAATGTGCTAAAGGCTTGCCCAAGTTATTCGCAATGGGAGTGTTCTTCGGCTAATGATTGTTAATGGATTCATTAGGAATCTGTATTTTTATCTTCAGTTAACTGGGTTTACTTTAAGTTAAACAAATTTAAGGGAGCAGCTTTTATGTAAGGGGAAATACTTACCAAGAAAAATATCATTTAAGGGGTCAAAAAACTGTTTAAGACTAAGAAAGATGGGTAAAGTTTATTATACATTTTGATTTCGTTTATTAATAAAATATTTTTTTTATATTTGCACATATGTATACATATGTTTATCGGAAATATCTTTAAGTTTAAAGTAAGTACATTAAAGCAAATCCACTTGGCTCATGATAACCCAATCAACTCGGTAACAACTAATTGCAACAATTGCTCTCGTAATCGAATAGTTAATTATGCCCAGTATGCAACAGGCCAGGTCAAGCTCTGCGGTCTCTGCTCTCATTTAGTTTTCATTACGAATTTTGGCGTGGCGCGTGATGGGCATAGATAAATGAAGACAAATAACTCTTTCGCTCACATCCACCCAAACCAGAATTCAAGCTCAAGCCCGGACAGGCCAAACCCCACGATTTGTATGCACAGTCTGACCACAGAGTGTAATACAATGGAAAAATTACTTGCTTACCTCTGGATCGCTGCTACCTGCTGCCTGCGCCCTATTTAATTAAGCACTTAATTATTTAATGCGCTGATTGTGCAATATTTCAAAGGACCCCACCCTGTACTTAGCTTTGCTTAGCTCAGCTTAGCCAGGGTCCTTTTGGGAATGGCCAGTAGGGTGGACCTCAGAGCAATGCAAGTTTGAAAACATTGCAATGGAAACTTTAGAATAAATTACTCATACGACCTGTTAGCCGGTTAAAGTTGACTATAAAAACTTTTTAATATTGCCGAAAGATTATAACATATTATTAATATTACTGTAATTCTTAATATTTTTAAATTTTTAAACTCAAAATGAATTAATCATTCCACCTGTCAGCTTGTTGAATAATCAATGAATTATTTTTATTATACTACAGCTTTTACCGTTTCCAAAATTTCTCAGGTCCACTCTAATAAGGAAGTGTGTGTACGTTTTTGGGAAACGAGAGGGTGTTAAGGTGTCATAATTATCGCTTTGGGTAGCCGAAATTTAATCAGACCACCGCCACATATGTCCATAGGTCAAGTCAAGGTGCGGCTCCGAGTTTCCATTTGATTGCCTTTCTCCAGACAGAAATTAAATGAAGCAAAGTAGAGCACTACACTTAAAATAAAAGTAAAATGATTAATATATTAAATATAAATTATATATTTTTTAATATAATATTTATTGGGTATAAATTAGAATTAAATTTAAATTTTTAGTATTTTTCCTCTCGCAATAATTCCTTGACATCTTAAATTTTAATAATGCTTAAAAGTGACTCCTACACATTTGCCAGAAATATATCTTTGACACCATATGGAATCCACAGCCATTGTAAAACTTTTAATAAAGTCCACCACTATTTCTATGGTGGCACTTGCATGTCATTTCCATATGTTGGCTCTGGCAACCGCTTGTCTTTCTAATTAAACTTTAGGAGAAATTGGCAGTCAGTTTTATTATGGCCAGCCTGGTCAGCTGTTATAAGGCTCATTCTTCTGCTGAGAATTAATGAAAATATATAAAAGAAACTAAAGAAGACTAAGAGTGTACATTATTATACAAGTTCACCAAAAATACAATTTTTTGTGAGGCCGATAAAGTGAATTATAACTAAATTGCAAATAATACTAAATATTAAAGTGCAATCCTTCAATCTAACACTGTGTTGTGCTTGTGGTTTTTAGTGACATTGTTTATTTACATTAATCCGAGCCTGCCCATGCATTCATTATTCAATCAGCAGTTTTCAATTAATGGCTAAGACAACAAGACCCCTCTCGACGCGTTTCCAATCCCAATTCCATTAAAACACGAATCAATTTAATAGAGTTCTCCACTCCCTCCGCTCCCTAGAGATAAAGCAAATATTGGAACTATTCGCGATGCATGTATTCCAAAAAAAAAAAAGAAAGAAAAAGAGAGCAGAAAAAAACCAAAACACCGAGAAACAAAATCAATTGAAAATGTTTGCTGCACTCAAATTAAAAACACAAACAGACCGACTGCTGCCCGAGCTACATAGTGTGTAAGATCGAATGTAAACAAAATGGCAAATAAATTTGATTTGTATGCAACAAATGGAGGCAAAGCGAAATAAATACATTGAGGGTCAGGGAAATTTATGCGTTTCATGCATTTAAAATGGTAAAACAAGTGAAAGCTCCCCACCCCAGGGAGTCCCCCTTTTAGCCCTGGCACACATACTCTCAGCCTTGTTGTGCGCCAGAAAATTTGCGCTATTAATATTTGCCTTCAACTGGCAACAGCCCCCAGTCCCTTAGCCACCCCCCATTCCAGTCCCCAGGAGCAACTCCTCCTGCTCCTCCTCCTGGTTACCCTTTACCCGGCGCTCCTCGGAACTATCAACACATCTGCCAGCGGCATTGTCACTTGACAATGGTCCTTTTGGGGCGGCGGGGAAAGGACACAGAGGAGGGCCAACGCTCGGCAATGGTGCGTATTATGGCTGCAGTTATGGGAGTGTGTATTCAGTGCATCCTCATGTACTATATAGGAGGATTCTCTATATTTAAAAAGGCTCAAGCGGCACTTAACTTCTGCTCAAAGCAAACAAAGCACTGTGGGTGCTTTGTGCAACAATTACTACTAAATTCTGGTAAGTAAATTCCTTGTTAATAAATATATGGAAACTTCAAGGAACTTTAGCACTTGGGTAAAACTATTACTAATAAAAGAAAGTTAAAAGTAATAGGTCAACTTTAAATGTATAAGTTTACTTACAAGAATTTTACTATATATAAATTTATTTTGTATGATATTTCTATTCTAAGCTTTCATATGCATACTCCTTTTTTATTTTTTGCTGAACAGTATAACCGATGTATTAAATATAATACAGATTTAATTGTTTTTGAAAGGCTTCTGTTAATAATTTTGTAAATAATCAATAATATGTTCATATATTCCAGATTCCAGTCTCTTTAAATTTTAAAAACCCTTAAATCAAACATGAGCTCTATACCAGTGCTTTTATTAACAAAAAATATCATTTTATTCCATACACTTTTATTCACTTAGACTTGAAATGAAAATTTTAAGTGATTTTTTTGCAGTTGAAAATTTAAATGTATTACCCCGACTTTCGCAGTCATGGACATTTTGGAGTTTTGCCGGGAGAATTCGGAATATTGGGGTATACAGGGCAGCAGAAGACACAACTCCCGCTGAGTCCCAGGCGGAGCCAAATCCAGTTCCAAGGTGGAGATACGCTCTTACCCACGTTAAGATAGTCTTCCTGCTGCTGTTATGGGGCTTCTTCACATTCATCCTGATCAGTTGGGGCCCCAATGAGACTGAAACCTCTATGGTTACCATGCTGCCCAATGAGATCAAGGTCCACCACCAGCTTCAAACTAAAGGTGTCGTCAAGGTCACCCTGCGGGGACCCATCGATGAGAAGCTGCAGAAGCCCGGGGTGCAGCCCGGGGAAAACGTTCCCGCGGTTGGCGTGCGCGTGGAGTGGCGGGACTCGGACACGAACCAGATCATCCAACGCTCGGCCATGTGGAATGTGTATCTGGTCAGGGATCCGCAGCACTACGGTGAGGCCTCCAAAATCTTTAAGATTCGGAACAGCGAGCGAAGTGAATTCGGGGCGGTGGTGTCGTTGGAGAGCAAGAGCGATGACCCGGTTTCCCTGGTCATGCTCACCGATTCCTCTCCCATTAACAGCAAGTTCGGACTTTTCTATGCCACCCTCTTGCTCCTGGGCTTTTACATCCTAATCGTCTTCGAGCTTACGGATCACACGTTCGCCGCCCTTTTAATGGCAAACTGCGGCATCGCGATACTCACGGCATTGGGAGAGCGACCCACTCTGACCACCATCATCTCCTGGGTGGACATCGAGACGCTGATGCTGCTGATCGGCATGATGATAATTGTGGGCATAATGTTAGACACCGGACTCTTTGACTGGCTTGCCATAACGGCCTACCGCATCTCGAAGGGCCATCCGTGGTCACTGATCTTCATCCTGGGCCTAATCACGGCCGTTATGTCTTGTGTCCTCGACAATGTGACGATGCTGCTTCTGATGGGCCCCATTTCTATCCGACTGTGCGAGGCGGTCAAGGTTCAGACGCCGCTGGTCCTGCTCGTGGTGGTAATGTACTCGAATCTCGGTGGAGCTTTGACCCCGGTCGGTGATCCGCCGAATGTGATTATATCCACAAACCATGAGGTGGAAAAGGCCGGCATCAACTTCCCCGTCTTCGTGATGCACATGATGCCCGGCGTACTGGTCTCGCTGTTAGTGGCCACTCTCTACTTCTATCTGACGATGCGGAAGAAGATGTTCAAGCTGAGTGAGCAGCAGATTAGGGCTTCGGCCTACAGGGAAACGATGCGGCGCCGGCTGACCGAAGAGGTTTCGCAACGAGCGACTACGATGCTGGGGAGGTATATACCGAAGAAGGGGAAGGTCAAACCATCGACTAATTACTTTGAGACACTGGCGTACCTGCAAACCCACTTCGGCATCCAGGATAAGCCGCTGCTGATTAAGTGCGTGATTGTGTTGGCCGTGGTCGTGATCGGCTTTCTGATGCACCCTCTGCCATTCATGTCGGGCGGCACCCTCGGCTGGGTATCCATCCTGGGTGCCTTCCTGCTGATCATCATGTCAACGACGAAGAATATCACGCCGGTTCTGGTTCACGTTGAGTGGTCGGCCTTGATCTTTCTAGCCGCCCTATTTGTGCTCGTAGAGGTCGTCGATCGGCTGGGATTAATCCTCTTTCTGAGCGACCTGACGGTAGCTGTTATTGCCAGCGTGGATCAGCGCCATCAAACGATGGTGGCTATTCTCCTGATCCTCTGGATAACGGCCATCCTGGCGGCCATTGTGGGTAATGTGCCGGTGACAACGATGATGCTCAAGCTGATCCTGGACTTGGCGAAAAACGAGAGGGTCAGAGTTCCGCTACAACCGCTCGTCTGGGCCTTGACCTTCGGTGCCTGCTACGGGGCCAATGGAACCCTTTTCGGTTCCACTGCCAACATCGTCGGAGTAGCCATTGCCAAACAATATGGCTACCATATCAGCTTCCAGCAGTTCTTCCGGTACGGCTTCCCCTTGACGATCATCTCCCTCTTGATCGTCTCGAGCTACCTGCTGATCGCACACGTGGCCTTCACCTGGCACAATACATAGGTCGTCGCAGAGTAGAGATTATCGACGGATTTGTGGGCATCTGTGGGTATCTTTGATGTCGATATTTTGCAGCTATTCATACCTTGGATCAGCTGGGTTTAAGAGGAGCTATTCGTTTGTGGATCGGTCATGGTGAAAAGTAATGGACATGTCTCCCTAACAGAGTAAACTAAATTAAGTTACACTGTAAAGATGTTAATAAAATAAACGTTTTATTATTGACATTCTTAAAATTGGATTTCTTATTATTTTTATTTAAGGAGAGACACCACTTTGGGTGCTTGGATAAATCTTGTATAATCAGTATTGGAGAATATCATTGAATTTAAGTGCCAATGCATTGCAATGTTACAACCCTATACCAAGCACTTATTTTGCTACAACAAAAAGGCTTTTTTCCCCACTGTAATAATTTTATAAAGCATACTTTGGTGCGCTGCGACCCCCAACAACTCCGGCTGCAATGGCAATGCGTAGCTCGGCTAAATTCTTCCGCTTAATCGCGCAATAATAGCTCAAGGGTGTTAAATATGCATAAACAGCGACAACAAAGGCAACAACTGCGATTACAACTGACTAGATCTCCGGGTGCAGCTGCAACAACCTAACCACATCTGGTCCCAGGGTCCTCGTGGCTATGTATTCGTATTATCCCACTCGAATACGAGCTGAATGCAGGCCCCTCCTCGGTGGGGATTCAGATGTTGCAAAATAATCGGTTGCAATTACACTCCCTAACAAAGTTAATTAACAAATTTAAATAAAATGCTGCAGTCATGCCCAAAGCGACGGGGAAACCTAGCTTATTAAAGCCAAAGCCCCAACGTTGTACATTTGATTTCATCCCCAGTGGCTGGCGGCAGCAATCAAAGAAATTCTTGGGAAAACGCGAATACCGATTTCTACACGAGGGAAAAACAAGGCCAGGCCCTAACAACAAACACATGCAATCCGCCAGTAAATCAACTAATTAAATATTCCAATTCGGAGCTGAAGTATTTGATTTTTGCAAATTTAAACAATACACAACGAGGGGGAACAACCCTTGGTTGCCTTTTTGCATTTTGACTCTGAATTGATGTTGATGTCGCGACTTGAATCAACATCAGCAAAAGCAACAATAGCAACAGATATATGTATATTGGAAAAACACGCGACGACACGAAAAATGACTGAAATAATTTCAAAGAAAATGAAATAAAATAAAGCGAAATGTCTGATTGCGTTGGCATTTTTGGCTTTGCGAGGTTTGATTTGCTCTCCATGGCAAACATGAAGGTGGCTTTGCATGTAAGCCGCACACCGAACAATGGCAGCAGCAAAACCATTATATAAAAAATATTCAGCCAAAGGCAGCTGGCTGTATGTGGCAACAATGGAGCAACAGGGCTAAAAGCAGTGGAAACGTAACACTAATTACCGTAATTGCGCTGGGCGTGTAGAAACACTTGATGAAGGCGACGAGGACAAAACTTTAACTTGGCCTCTGGCCTCGAACCTCTAACCTCTAACCCGACTTGGCCACAACTCGGTGTCCGGATCAGTGCTGAAGGCGTGATTACAGTTGGCAATAAAAGTTGGAAAATAAATCTGGGACTTACTCTTAAAAGATTTATTTCTGGTATACATATCTTTGCAACTATTTGATTTCAATTTTTACTAGAATTTAAATTATTAGTTTTATTTCTAAAAGCCCCAACCTTTTCCTTTGGGAGAATAAGTATTAAATTTAAAATAGTTAAAACTGTTTAAACTTAAGCGTAGTGCCTTTTTAAAGAATTTAATCTTGATGAAAACTTACATATAATTCTATATAATATACCTTAAACAAGGAAATAATGTTTATCAGAATTTTAGTACTAAAAAAAAGATTCCTATGGTATTAATAGCTAAAATATAAACACATAAATCAATGTTTAAACATAAATAAAATGTCTCTGTTTAATATATACTCTCCCGATCACGCTGCCAGCTCTATTTTTCAGAATATAAAACTCGTTACCCGGTTATGCGAACGCGTCACGTTGGCATCGCGTGCGCTGGGCAACGTGTGTCGAGCGATATAACGTATACGCCGAGGCGGCCAAAATGTGTAGAAATGAAACATTAAATTACATTGGATTCTCCGCGTGTTTCTTTTCCTCCTCTCTCTTTTCTCTCTCCGCTAGATTCCAGTTGGCCATTGTCTCTGGGGCAGGTGTGGCCCACACGTAGATCGCGCACGTAGCTGAAATTTTAAGCACTCCGCAGGATTGGAAGGAAAAAGTCGCAGAGAGAAAAGCCACGACGGATAGTCAGACAGACCGCCGGCGGTTTCGTTTTGAAGTGGCCTTTAATAGTTGGCTGTCTGCAGCCGCCGCAGCCGGGGGAAGCGGAAAAGCGGGAAAGCGAAAAACTCGAAAACTGGCTGCGGCAAATGCATATACGAATGCGGCGTGTTGGCAAGCCAGAATTCTGTTTAATAAAATGGTGAGAGGAAAACAGAACTCGTATTCCGTACTCATACGCAAATGGCATTGCAGCAAACACGAACTGAAAGTGTAATTATGCAGATGTTTGAGGATCAACCACAACTATGATTTATGTATGTATGTCTGCTGGCGCACAAAACGAACACAAAGGTTGGTCCTAATTACATCTGCAGAAATGGGGCCTCGGAGAATGCATAGAATTAACCTCACTCACGAAATTCCAAAATCGCCTTTTACCTGAGCAGGACGAAGGACCGAGGACAATCATGAATTAAATCAAAGGCAACGGACTTAAGGACACAAAAGTAATTAACTCGGCCTCGTATGAATGCCCAGAGCCATCATCAATTTCCCAACTTGTCACTCGCCGGCGCCGCCTCTGGGAGCTGGTGTTAATTCTCGTCTAATTTGTGATTCACCTGTCTTCCACACCCACACGACCGCATCAACAATTAAAAATCCTTTAGTCCAACATAAAAATGCCATTAAATCTGTCGGTGATTATCCTTGTTTTGTGGGCATGTCCGGAATTGTTTGTTTGCCAGGAGATGTGCATGCGTAGGATTAGTGAAGGGACAAAAGGTGAATTTGCTAAAATTAGATATCAAAAAGCAGGGTCTTGGTGAATTAGAAGTAGCTTATATTTGAGAAGGGGGTTTGTTTTTGAATACTTTATTACCAATGATAAGTTGCAGAGAAATTTTCATTTACTTATGAAACACACTTTTGCTTCTAACTTTAATTGACCTAATTTAGCAACTTAAATTAGTCTTTCCTAATATTTATTCACATTGTATTACGTTTCCATCCTCTCATCCTAATCATTGGAATTTCTCAACCATTTAGAACAACAAAATCTAACTGCTGCTGGGTTCGCTTGAGCTAATCTTCTGCAATTACAATAAATATGTATTTACCTTGAAAGTCGGACTCCATCGCAAACCCATCACGATGCCATCTTTAGTGGCGCACCGAAATATCCTCTGGTCACGCACTCCCATGTCCAGGCAGTTGTTTCCCGGACTAATACACAGACCCCAGAGCTGAAGGAGTAGGGGTTGTCATGACCATATCTCAGCCGAGTTGTCCTTGGGGTTATTGTTATTTTGATAGTCCCATTGCATTTTTTACATAGCTCTCTGAGGCTGGCTGTACATTGTTTACTGATGGTCATAATGATTACTTATTTCGAGGATTACTTCGTCGCTCCGTCCCTCCTACCGCCCCCTTTTATTGGCATTGTTAATATTTGCTTTGTTGGCATCCTTGGTTTATTTGCTCAGGATTTGCAAGAATACCAGAGTATGCTCTTTCTGGCCATACATATATATATACACGCTCATTTAGTTTTATGGCGAATTTCGGATTGTGGCATTCGGGATATTTTGCTGGTTGCTTTAGCATTTTAAAGAGTCCCCGCAAAAAATGCCAGCTATTTGGTTAGCATTTATTTACTTAAGGTTTGACTACGCACAAAGGAGGCAATTATAATTTTTGGTCGTTGTGCGGAAATTCTTGAGTGTTTCAGAGGAAATATTTTGAACAAGGAACGTGAATTTATTGCGCCAGAGTACAAAGTAATTTAAGAAATTTGAGAACCTGCCAATTATTATTAAAAAACAAGAAACTATAAAATAGTTTAGGCTTTTCAAACGAAATATATTAAAGATCAAATAAATATCTTAAGGAAGTAAATTTAATTTAGCATGGGAAAAATATCAATTAAGTACATAATTGTAACATTCATAACTGAATTGTGCTCAATATTTATTCCATTTAAGTCCTCCATAAGAAAAGAACAAAAGAATATTATGAATACAATAATTCAAAAATCCAAAAATTGTTTTTTCTCACTTGATTAATGAGTTGGATGAGTCAAAATGAATACCAAACAGGCCAAGCCAGGAAGAGCCGCCCGAAGAAAGTGTCTTAAAGGCCATCAGCGAATATTCATAAATCACAGAGACGTTCATTAATTCGCCAGTTGACAATTGGTCAATGCTCGCGATTTAAAATGCATTAAGAATTCGCAGAAAACAAAAAATTATGCCGCAAAAAAATGGAAAGAAATGGCAAAAAGAGCAGCACTCAACTGCCTGGCCCGGCCACAAAAATGATTAATGACAAATTATTTTATGAGGGCAAGGAAAAGCATGGGCCCGAGGCAGGTTGAGTATTAAATGTATTTAAATTATTATTACACCAAAAAGGAAATTAAAATCGGGCGAAGAAGCCAGGGTCCTGCTGCTGCCTCCTCTTGATGTCCTGCTCAAATAAGAATGGCAAATAAATCATGAATATTAAGTTGCCCGGCGGAGAGAACAAAAGTCAATTGGTCACAGTTCATTGGGTGAGGCAAGGAGAAGAATGAGGGGGGCTAGGCCACTTGAGAGCTCAACGGCTTAGAAAATAACCATCTGCCCCCCAGTGCCTTCCATTTGATTAGACGCCTGTCGACCGGTTCCCCCCATATTTCCTCCAATTTCACTCGAGGGACACAAATGTTTATGCAGTTGGATTCAATTTTTCGATTCAACTCGAGAAATTGAATGATGCCACACAGCCTCTCCAAGGATAAATCGATTAGTGTGTGAGTGTGGTTGTGTGTTGAAAAGGAAAACCTGCTCTAAGGGCATTTTCGGTTTTTGTTTATTAAATTTTGACCCAACTGGGAAAATAGCCCCACAGTGCAGCCAAACGGAATTTAGAATATTTTTCATACTCTCCTCGCCCACTTATTGAATTCTGATTTTCATTTTTATTATTTTTTTGACTTATGTGTGATATTGCTTTGGCATCCTGATGCACAGTTTTTCCATTAGAATAAAGTGAACAATTCCTTGAGGATATAGAGTGATTGAAATGGGTTCCAAAAGCAGCTAAAAGTTGTAAGCCTTGTTAGAAATTTTAATTTTTTAGGCACTTGAAACAAGAGGTTTTAAAATGTATCTCTACAAGTCGTATACATTTATTTTAATAATTCTTTAGGTAAAATATTGTTAAGTAATTATAAGTTTTCAAATGAATTTATTGATATTTGGGAATGGGAGAGAACACCAAAGTCGTAAATTATTATTTTATCCTTGGCTAAATATAAACTAAATGCTATATGAAATAAAACGCAGTTAATTACACCTGTAGTACCAACTGCTTAATAAAGAGATACTTATTTAAGTTTGAAGTTACTTAAAGGTTAAATTAAATTAACATTCTTTTCTTTAATTAGTGCCTAAACAATGTCTGCTACAAAACAAAAAGTGTACAAGTGCTATATAAAATTTATTTCACTAAAGGCCGGCTTATATGGTTCTCCCAGTAAGGCCTCCTTGATTCCACCTGTTTGTCAAGTAAATGCAACGAAAATCTTATGGTTAGCATAAAACACACAATCCCCAAGCCGCAAATGAAAGGCACAAAATCCAGGCAATACAAGGGCTCAGCCGAACAGGCAGAAAAGTGACGGGGGGAGGTGGGTTGTGGCATAAGAAAACCTGAGAAGAAAGAGAAAATTGCGATGGGTGGGGTAGCAGGGGGACCAGATGACTGAGAGGCGACTCGGGCTACGTAATTTCGTCTAAGTGGGTGAAACAAATGTTGAGATTGCAGGCCCGAAAATTCCGCAAAACGAGAAGTCCTTCTCCGTCGGCGCACCCCCTTGACCCACTGCGACTTTTCTTTTTCATATTTCCTGCTTCAGACGGAGTCGAGTGGTGGTTAAAAAAAAAAATAAGAAGAAAATAAGAGGAGAACAGAATAAAAGGAGAAAGCAAATGACAAGCCATAAAAATTGAGTATACGCATTGGTTGCTTAAGGGATCAAAGGATACTCACACACCACACTCTTGTGTATATTTTTGCACTCTGCTGCTGTTGTGTGTGCGCCTGTGTGTGCTTGTGTTTGATGGCATTCGATTGGCATTTTCAATGTATGTAAGTGGCTGGCTGCTCCTCAGTGGGGGAAAAGTTATTGCATCATAATTTCCCACACTAAGCATTTATATTGCACATAATTACGCGCCCAGCAAGGCACAGTCTACAGAAAGCTAAATGGATATAGGACACCATAAATGTTAAGAGCTATCTGCCGCCTAGATTTCTTAACAAAAATAAATCTGAATCTTAATCTTGATCTTAAGAAAGGTATTTTTAATATTGTTTTAAGAATCAAGAATGTTTGAAAAACATAACAAACATAGAAGGGAATTAGGCCCAAATCTAGCTTAAAATATAACCAGAATTTCCAGCAGCCAATCACAACAAAAGTTTAATAAAGACAAACGCATTTTTCCAAGCTTATCAAAGGGGTTCTTGCCTGATTGGAATAATATCGAACGGAATCGGCGTTTTAATGGCCATGGCGGTTGTCCTCAGAAAGGCATTCAAATAGCACTGCAGGCGCAATCCGTGCCCTCCATTCGGAGGGGATGGGGCTATAAAAATGCCTGTTAATGTTTTCAACGCTGGCAGGCCAGGACAATTGTCCTGCGGGGAACCAGACTGCCGCTGCTGCTGGCGGTGCTGTCTGAGCTTATGGCCGAAACCATTATGGACAACTGCAATGGCGACAATAACACCGACGTTGATACTTCGCACCTGAGACCCATTGCAACGCCGCCCGATTGCCTCTTTGCCGCCGCTCCACTATGGTTCAGAATGCCACTTTTGTTGGCCAAAACCCATTTTTTCAAAGTTAACCAAATAACGTAATTTTGGCCGCAATCGATAAAGAATAGAGTGACCATCAACGAACCATACTTAAAATCTTCATAGGTGGCTCCACTCTCGCGCTAGAAGCTTCCAAAGTCAGATTCGAAAATTTTACCAAGTTTAAAATTAAAAAAAAACATTAAAAACAAACAAATTGATCAAATTTTTGAAATGGATTTGAATCAGTGGGGTTTGTACTATGTGTTTTGTGTTGTGAAATGTCCATAGTCTTTGTGCTGTTTTTGTAGTTTGGTTTTAATGAGAGTCGTCAAAAAAAAAATTTTTTTTTTCTGAAATGTAATTTTCCGTAGAGTAGAAGTAGTGGAGTCCAGCATAGTCCAGCCTTGATACCTATGGTGTAATGTAGACCAATTAATTCTCTTTCGATTGCATATAGTCAGAAATGCCACATTTTACCACATTTCGAGATATTTGCAATTAGAAATCACCCTTTTTTATATGAAAATGCCTACTAAAAGCAGTAATAATGTCTGTATACTGAAGGTAACTGATAAATATCAAATAAAATTAATTGAATATAGTCATTTGGGTAAAATAAAATCTCAAAACAAAATTTATAACCGTGAATAGTCTTTATAATCAATTTTTTATACAATTAAAGGCAAAAATAGCACTATTTTCCGATTATTCTTATGAAAGCTATAGGAATTCTTGATCCAATTTCGATAAAACTTTTTAAATTTAGTTAAAATGGCATAATCTTAAAGTAAACAAAGTTTTATAAATTTATCTCAAAATTTTCACAATTGTTCCTATGAAAGCTATAGGATATAGTTTTCTGATCCCGATCATTTTTATTCAGAATCATCCTATAATTACTTAAATACGATTGGTAAAGTTTCAAGTTGATACCTTTAATATTAACGGAGTTATTAATTTTGGCCAACAAAAGTGGCATTCTGAACCATAGTGCGCTCCTGTACAGGTGGTTGGCGCCGCGCCCAGAAGTATGCCATTAAACAGGAAAAAATCCAACCGCCACACACGACTTTCACTGAAATGTTGCCAAAAAAAAAAGGAAGAGAAAAAAGGATAGCAATTCGCTGACACGATGGCCTGCAAATGTAACACAAATTTTGCGGTTTTGCGGCTATCCCATTTAAGCAGCCAGCCTGCAACGGCAATAATAGTAGCTTGTAAGCTTGTTAGGTGTGAAATATGTTTTGGCACAGCCCATTTTTGCCATTTTGTTTATTTTCTGCATATTAAATAAATAGGATTTGCCGGAATAATATTGCAAATCGATGGCGGAAAAGGGTCTGGCTGGGCATAAATTCTATGTATTGGCTGTGTTTATTTAATGTGAAGAATTTAGAAGTATAATGATGCCATATAAACCAGACAGGTTTGCACTCTAACCTTTTATTTATAGTATATGAAAGTATACCTACTTAAAAATAAGAATCTAAGTAACAGGCTTTGTTTCACATTATCAATTATTTTTAGTTATATTCAAGCTTTCCCTTAATTTCCCTTTCTTGGTCCAACGAATATTAATCTTAAATAAATCGACACAAATAGGAAATTGTAATAAACATGATTAAGCATTCACTGGCCATTTTCCAAGGCATCCCTTATTTTGAATTGTAAAATTACAAGGAAATCATCATCAAGTGGTCGCACACCCACCGCTAATTGCTCAGCATTCAGCATTAGGCCCAGAGGCATTTTCACAATCAAATTGAGCATAAATCCAACCAAATGCTAGGCTCTGACTCTGATTTTCTGGCCGGGGGCTGAGTTTAATTACACGCGCGAAAAGCGCTGGAATTTTAATCGTTTAATTGAAAAACTTTAACAGTTAAGCGAATGGTGCGATGAAAATATCGTGGAATGAACACGGGAACGGATATATAGTTATATTGTGAAACACCGACTAAGGGATACCTATAAAACTCTATAAATGTGTGTATATCTGGCTTAAGAAATAGATTTCACCAGAATAGAGGTTCCAGTCTAGGAAATTAGTTTTAAAAAGTTCTTGGAACTTCAATCATTTTGCATTCCTGTTTTTGCCTCAAAATCTACCAAATCCAGGCGTTGTTATCGAATTTTCGCACTCCCGCGGAAAGCCGAATATGAAATCGCTGAAAAACTTTGACGGGGATCATCAAACGGATTTTTGAGCGACACTTTTTACGGCTCGCTTTTTGGTTGCCTTGTGGTAAAAACGAAAAATGTGGCGCCAGAGTCTGTGAGAAATTGGGACAGCTGATAGTTGACAGGCATTGCTCATACGCACTGTGTTCCCCAGCGCCTTCGTTGGATGTCAAAGTGAATGCTTCACCCTTTGCGTTTTTCCGCCTGTGTGTCGCTGGGCCGGGCAACATTAATTGACACGTGATAATTTAATTAACGTGGCAACTCGGAGCCTGGCAACCAGAAAGATACTGTGCCGTGGCACATCGAAGATTCGGTGGAAGGATGGAGATGCTGGGCGACTAATTGGGTCAGCTCCGGGCCAGGCCCGGGAAACGAATCAGAAAGGGTGGGTGGTCGGCGTGTGTTCATCCATTGTTTTCCCATTGGCCCGAGGCCATCGTGCTCCCCGGTGCCCCGGTGAATGGAGTGGAGTGCCTCTTAATTACGGTGTGCGCGCGTGTTGGAATAGAGGGATTTTCTTGTTAGCCTCTAACACCCCCAAAGACCGACGTAAAAGGCCACTAGCCAACACCATCGCCGCTGTCGCCGTCATTAACCACTTTGCATTGTTCGCCACAAAGTATGCAACAATAATTGACAAAGCGCAAAACGGAAACAAAACGCAAAAATAAAGGAAACGAGGAGCTTTGAACCTGAGTCCCGGTTATTTGCCTCATTATTATACGATGGAAGATTTCTGTTTATGGCACTAATTATCAAGGGGAAGTGGCTTCTTTGGTATCGTAATTGATAGTCAATAACTTTCTTGGGTCATGTCTTCCGCTCAATTATGAGTAAAAAATTAAGGAATTCCAGAGTAATCGCTGAGATTTTGAAAACACTTGAAATGCTGCCCAAAAGAATGATACAAAGTTACATACCTCACTTTTAAATACCCATTATTTAATATTTATACTAAATTACTTATACTTGACTTACAATCGATATTTATTTGCATCCATTTAAAAACTTCGCTCACTTCATTCAACGGCCATTAAGCTGCATCAAAACCATCAATTCCAATTTATTTTCAATTCCAGCACGTCCCAAATAAGATGAGCAGATATATTTGGTTCACTCAATTTACTTTGCAAACGTATTAAAATTAAACCCGATTTGCCCTTTGAACGGCTCAATTCTGTAACCTTGCAGTTGGGCGCCTTGGTTGGGATTTAATTACAAGCGCCACAGCGGCTCCTGCAGGGCAATGGCAATAGAAATAGCAATGGCAACGGCAGTGGCGAAAGCGGAGAGCTTGGCCCGCTTCTAAGCGCATTAAGTATGCGCCGCGTGCGCCAATTAGGTTGAGTCAGCTGCCTGGACTTATGGCCAGTACTTGGCGCACACTTGCATCGCCTTCCTTCTTTTCCGCCGCGCTTACAAACCAATTAACCTTTCGCAGTGTAATCGCTTCGGGTTCCATTATTAGCCGACTTACGGAGCACTTATTTGTCTCATCTTGCAGTCTTGAGTTTGCCATTAGCAAATCGACTGGACCCCGCCGACGTACATATCATCGGCCAGCGTTGCCGATTAACTTGCGGTCGAATCAAAAGCGAATCAATATCCCAGCAACGCAACCAGTTCCCTCTTCCAAAGGCCCGAGGTTGTGGTGCGATGGGGAGCGACAAAGCTCCTTTCAATTTGGCTGGATGATGAGATGGGTCTAAAGACGCTTCTACTGGAGATAGTAATTGAACCAATTAATCATTGGGCACTTTATGGACTTTAAATAGGTTTTAGTGAATTGTCAAATAATAGCTTACGCGAGTATCTCTCAATACATTCCATTTTGAAATGAAGACTTACGTGTGAAACCCACTCTGGGATTACATAAAATGAATTATTTTAATTATACAAATATAGTAATAGCTTAAAATGTACCTATAATTTTAAGCTTAAGTCAATCATTTATTCTATAATAATTGCGAACATTTAAATTCGGCAAGGCTGCCACTCTGCTTTCGGATTCCAATCAGAACTGCACGGTTATATGTGGTAATGCCAGTCGATTTAAAAAGACAGGTTTTTCTTGGACAGTCTGGCAGCTTCGACATGAAGACAAATTCAGTGTGCCCAGTTGCCAGGAAGGTAAAAATACCACCATACCAGACACTGTCTTCTGACGGAAATCCAGGCGGGCACACTCTTCTTTTCGAGCCACCAAACTCAAATCAAAATAAAAGTTATAATTAAACTTTAAATAATTCATCTCAGTATTCTGAAACAACATGGCGGACAGTGACAGCGATGACAGTGTGTTGTCCTACGTCACTGTGTTGGAATCGAACCCACTGGAGGCATCCATCTGCTCTCCGCTGTCAAAGCACGAGTTGGAGTCCCTGGAGCGGAAGCTGAACCAAATAATATATATTCAGCAGACGGATGCCAAGTACCACAAGGCCCTGCGCGACATGAAGGACCAGAGCAGCCTCTCGCTGCTGGTGGAGCCCAGCTTCTATGGACGCCACCAGGCCACGTCCGTGCTTGCGGTGGCCACGGCCAATGAGACCTATGTCTTCGATATCCGGGCCTTGGGCACCATATTCAAGGAACTGGCAGTAATCCTGGAGGCGGAGCTGCCCCGAAAGGTGGTGCACTACAGCCATCGAATCACCGATCATCTGCATCACCGGCATGGCATCCAACTGGGCGGAATCCTCGACACCTTTGTTGTCCTATGCGTGGCGCGCCGTCAGACATTGCCTTGCTCGTTGCCTGAAGCCATATCCCTTGTTTTCGGGCTACCGCTGGAGGAGCTGCTCTGCGAAGAGATCACCGGAGCCAGTGAGTCCCGCCGAAACTTCTCAGCCCGACCACTCACCCAAAATCAGTTGCGTTATCTCGCAAAGATTGCCATACTGCAGCTCAGGATGCAAGATCGGCTGATCTACGGAAACATTTGCCTCGAAGTGCAGCAGATGTCCCTGGCCTTCAGTCAGAACTTCTCCGATCTCCCGATGTCCAGCGATGTGGCGTTGAACATGGCTCCCGGCAGTCACTTTGGATTCGGCTCAATAGATTCCAACTACAAGGTGGTCACAGGCGAAAGCGAAGTGTCGCTGCCGACGGCTAAGGAAATCGATGAACACGAAATGAAGCACCAAAAATGCCGCAAGTAAAAGGAAATGTGTCCATATGTTCCCAGCCATATTTGCATGTAGCTCAATCCTTTAATCGCACCTGAAACACGCTCAGTCATCTTTTCATTCCAACATACTCCCCGTCTGGATCTCAATTCAATGGAATATGTATTACAGCTACCATTAAAAGAGTGGAATAATTCCCCAAATTTAAAACCAAGAAATTATTTAATATAAGAATTATAATTTATGGATCCCGAAGGATCCACGATACTCGAAAACAATCTACTGGGTATCTCAGTAGAACTTTGAAGACGTTGAAATTAAACTATTTATTGTTAAAATTGAAAAACAAAAATATATATGCTATAATATAACAGGAAAAATAATAAAATAACCTCTTGGCTAAATGTAAATGTCTTAACACTTAACCATTCCCAATTATAAATTATCCGATGAAAACAGAACAATAAATATTTGTGGCGTTCCATAAATAATTTTAAAATAAAAAACAAATAAATGTAAAACTTCCTTAGCTTACGTATGTGTATGAATTATCGGAACGCTCAAGGAATTCCCTATCGATCAAATACTCAATTTCCCTTTTAATTAGTTTTGGGTCCGGTTTAAAGTGATTCTTCAGTTCCTCAAAAACCTCACCAATTAGCTGTGAGTGATTTAGGATCTTGTGCTTTTTCATAATCCGAACCACCACACAACGGACTCGGATAGATCGTTTTTCCATTATTTCTTTATCGTCGTATTTCGGTTCGATTTTTCTTTGCTTAGCTGAAACCGTGTTGATGTTAAATTGACGTTTTCTGTTTGTGAATTTCCTTGCCACTTCCACAGAGGCGGATGCTGTTAATGCCTCGGCACAGACTAAAATTTTATTCCTGATGCAATTTTGCAACACCTGGAAAATATTTTGCAAATAATTTGGTTAATTTAGGGGAGACTAAAATATAAAAAGTTGAGTTAAATGCATTTAACGGCGCATCTTAGCAAAATGAGTAACGGACCTAAATATATAGCGTTTACATTTTTTTTTATTATATGGTCTCTATTAGACTACTGTCAAATAACGACAAACTTACCGGTATAATGGTATCGTTTTGGGTGCCCAACGTCATCGCCAACTCCTCGACCGTATACTTATCGTTCTGATTGAAAAGCAGCAGAAGAGCCATTTGAAGCATGCTCACCTTGACAAAGTAGGGAGAAGTTCGATCGATATTAATAATAATCTCCCCAGAAGACTTCTGAATATCGAATTCCACTTTTCGCTTTTGATAGGTATTGAGGAAAAACTTTTTGAAAACTTCAACGGCTTGCTTCAGTTCCAACGGCCATATTAAACCGCTCTGGGGTGTAATTTCTCCAGCTTTATAAAAGCACTTGAGGCGGAAATCGAATCCAAGCTTTATATCCTCATTGACCAAGTAGGAATCAAATTGATCTTTTATGATGTTGGATTTCTGCATCTCGTCCAGCTGCTTCAAAAGGTTTCTGGTGTATTCATGGCCGAACCTCTTGACTAGCAAAGAAATCATAGTCAACTCCAGGTCGTCGGAGGTGGATGTTTCGTTGATTTGTCGGTTTTTCAGCGACGATCTAAATCTTTCAAAGAATACATCTTTGTCAAAAATGAATTCCACAACCTCCACAATCCGTTTAAGCTCTTCTTGAGCCTTGAGCGCCCATTCCGACGAATGCTTCGTCGTCATTAATTCGTGACTATACCTGACCAGCAGATCAGTGGACGTCATCTTATGATTGATCTCGCTTGAATTAATTACCGTTTGGCACACCTGATTGATAACACAGAGCAGTTCCTTGTGGTCTTGAAGACTACGCTCCAGAGGACCGTGCAGCAAACCCTGTATTGCCTGAACGTAATCCTTCGCTCCCAGCGACCTTGCAATCGCATCCTTCAGCTGCGGTGCTATATGGCCCTTTAGGAATTCCTTAAAATGCACTCCCTCTTCGATTTCGGGCATCGCCAAGCAGGCGTACTTAAGGAAGGGTTTGAGCGCCGAGTATCTCTTGGTTGCCAGGATTTTTTCGAACAGCTCCGTCGTCTGTTTTGCATAGAACTGCAGGACTCCAGATTCCAATCCGAATACGTTTATTAACTTATCTCGAACCGACGTCTCTTGCCTAACATCGTTGGCATACAGTTGCACAATGGACTGGAGCACCTGGTACACCAGGGAGGCGGCGTATTTCCTCTGACGGATAATGGCTTCCAATAACGACCTGTCGATGGGCCTGAAAACGAGTTCCATCCAGAGGTGCATGGCCATTGGGTAGACCTCATGGATGTTGTTGTGGCCCACCTGCCGCTCTCGCTTCACCCAGTTGACGTTGAAGTAGCGGCACATGAGATGCAGTTCCGAACACGCCTTCTGGTAAGGCTCCCAATTGTTGGCATAGACGATGAGCAGCTGCTCGGAATCCGTAATGGTCTCCAATTCCGCTGCCATTTCTCTCAGTCTAGCGGTAAGGTAAAATGTAAGGTTCCCATGCAGATGATCGCCGGGATCCTGAGCCCGAACACTGTCGTTGTGGACAAAGCTGGAGCAGTGGTGGAAAACATAATCGTGGAACTGCATCTGTTCTTTGGGCTCTAGGGAAATGCCCTGGTCGAAGATCTGATCCAAAAACTTGCACTCCTTCTTCCAGATTCCATCCAAGGAGTCCTTGAAGCCACTGTAACGCTCTTTCCGATTCATTGTGACTTTTTTCAATTCTTGAACATAAAAATACAAGTTTTTTAAGGGGGAATCACAGAATCTGGGAAACTGTTAAAAAATTCAATCTTTGCAGTTTCACTGTATGTCTTGCCTTTCTTTTTCTTTGTAGTTCAATAAGAATAAAATGGTAAAACTTACATATAAACCAGCAGGAATAAAATGGAATAAAATTATTAATTGAGATCGTAATTCTTATCAGGAAAATATGTAAGCTTTCAGTTCAGCGAGGGCAAAACTTCGATTGTTTTGAAAAGCTATCGATATTCGACAGAGACACAGAGAGATAGGGATAAAAAACATTAAATAATGAAATATTTTTATATATTATTATTACCACTTTTTATTATTATCACTTTCTTATTTCTCGTATGTGTTTTTCCGAATCTGTTTCCGATCTGCTTATCGATATCATTATTGTCTACTAAAACCCACCGTCGCAAAGCTTTAACAATATTAAATAAACAAAACAAAACAAAGAAAGCAATACATGTTTGACAAATTCCCAAATAGGAATACATTCCTTTGTAAACAAGTGATGTGTAAATATATTTTCATAAAACATAACTTTAAATATTACTTGAATTAGATTCAATTTTCCATTAAAATAAAAATCATCAATGCTTCAGTGCCAAAATAAATTTATTAAACATAATGAGAAAATATGGTTTGCTTGCTTTTTTATATTTACTGGAATGTGCATATCTATGGCAATAAAAAAACATCTGAAAAGTTTACTATTTTGAAGCTTTTAAAAAGAACAAGTTCTTCAAGTGTTTCTTTTTAACCTTTTCCATGGCTGGCGTCGATTCCGGCTCATCAGCGTCCAGGGCTCTATCTTTCTTATGTTCATCTTTCAGCTGCTTTTTCTCCTTCTTCGACATTTTCTTGCCAAACTTCTTGGCATGGTTGGGAACGGCAGAGACATCGCGCTCAGAATTGTATGTATGTAGACGGTCCTTGATGCTCATGTCCTCCTTAGCTTCCCGAACCCGATCGGTCTCCAGACTGTCAATGACGGCGTTGCGCATCTCGACGATTTTGACGAGACGACCTATTAATACCTCTTCATGGGCCTTATCCGAGTCGGTTTTGTTGCGCTCCGGCTGACCCATTAATACTCGAATTTCGTGCTCAATGTCCGCCTGTTCCTGCTCCAAGCGATGCTGCCGTCGAAGGTACATTAGCTCTGCTTGCCGCCGGAATAGCTCGTTCTTCTCGTTAACCAGTTCGAACAATTGTAATATAAGATCCTCGACTTCCTTGGAGTTCGCTGCCTGTGTCTCTCCACCAGGCGCCGAAGAGCCATCGTCATTTAGATTTTCCATTACTTCGCAGCGATCCCTGATCATTTTTTCAAGTATAACTCCCTGCTTCTCGAGACCCAGCTGCTGTACGGCAATAATTTCGAATTCATGCCGGATTTCTTGCAGTGGCAGCCTCTGGAGGACTTTGCGCGGCGGTATTGGCACGGCAGGAGCCGGCCCCTTTCGCCTCTTCCACTTTCCGTGCGTTGACTTATTGAATGCCAATGGGCTATTAAAGTCGTTATAATCAATGGGGGCAGCAGTGCTAATCGATTGGTTCCCCTTCAGGTGATCTGGTGTCAAATGTTCGGACTGCGTAGGCGGAACTAAAATGCGCCTATAAACTATACTTGCCTCCTCGTCGGCGCTCTGACTCTCTCTGTAGTCTGACGGTCGTGTCTCATCCGACAATAGGCTCTCGTCCAGTGGTATTAACCTCCGGTCACTTGGGTTAGAGCCGGACTTCAGGAGCTGGTCGTGCAGGAGCGCTTTCTGTTCGTCAGATAGTTTCGAAAATCCAGGCTCCTCGAAATTAGGTTGTTTTGGCGGCTGCGGTGCTGGACGCTTTTTGCGCATCGGAGAGTTTAGATCTTCGTGCCTTATGTGAGCTGCTGAAGCGCGAAGCGGCTTGGGAGGCCCACTACCTGATGGCAAGGAGACACTTGAGCCTCGCTCATCCGTATCCCGTTGGAAGGCTTTCGGCGTTTCCAAGTTCTCTGTCGACGTAGAAATCCGATTGTTACTGGCGCCTGGAGAGGGAGCCTTTGGCTTTGGCACGGATTGCCTCGGGGTCGGCATGGGCATCTTTTTTCTTTGAGAAGGTGTAGGACTTCTGGAATGTAGTTCCTCTGGCTGCTTGGATATGGCCGGGCCGATTTTATCACATTTTGGTGTTGAACTGTCGCTTCCTTTGTAAGGAACTGACTTCAAAAGCTCCACCTCATCGTCGGAGCTGTCGAAGGGATTAAGGCTGTCGTCCTCTTTAAAAGGATTTAAATCCTCCGGGTAATCAGTATCTGTCTCCGAAATATTCTTATTATGAGACTCCACAACTGGTGGTCTTTTAGGATCAGTTTCCTGTTTAGGACTCATTCCGATTGTTATACTTTCTTTTCCGGTTTCTGCTGTGCAGCTTACTTCATTATCAGTTTTATTGTCTTTTTGTGGGTGAGTCACGTTTAGAACGGGTAATTCATCAGTTGCCCTACCCGAATCATCTAATACTTCTTCATTTAGTTTCTCCGAAGAACTTGCTGTCACTAAAATCGTGTATTCCTCTTTGGGTAGGGAAGTTGGCGGCGGATTAGCCGGTGTAGTAGGCCTAAGAGGAGGTTCAATTTCTGGTGAAGTACTTCGCTTTTCATCTACTTCAGTATTTAACTTTTGTTCTTCGGGCTTTAATGGCGGATCACTAGCGTCATCCCGTACAACGGGCTGAAGTGAAACCTCGGTTTTAAATGAAATATTTTGCTTTTCATCTGGCTTACTACTTTGTTCATCTGCTTTTAATGGCAATTCATTGAATTCCAGTGCAGTGGGCTTGGGTGGCTCCTCTGTTTTGGGCGATCTACTTTGTTTTACATCTTGTTCAGTACTTAGTCTTTGATAGTACTTAATTCTGTCACTTATTTTTGAAGGCGTTGTTTTGGCTGCGAGTAATTCAGAAGAGGTCAAGCCCTCTTTCTCTTGCTCCTTCTCCTGAACCTCCCCCTCATCGCTAGAGTAGGCCAGTCCTCCGATGGCCGCTTGATCCTTAGATGGCGAACGATTTTCAATATCAGACGTTAGGCTAAATTCACTTTCCTCATCGGGACAGGTCTCACAGCAGTACGTATTATTAATCTCCGTTTCGTAGAAGCTACCTGGCGTGAGCAATGATCCACAGCGAGCACATTTCAGGCAAGTGCGATGGTAGGCATGCTTTCCCACAAGGACACGTTCGGCGAGGAAGACCGGAAGCTCACACTTCTGGCACTTGTCGCGTCTGGGCACGCCTACAATGTGCATCATCTTCTGCGGCGGTTCACCCTCGTCACATATGGCTTCATCGGCCTTCGGTAGCTTGAAGTTCTTTCCCAGTACCCTATAAAACTGAGATAGATAAGTGAGGATCGATAGACGGTCGGGCACCTCGTAAGTAACCATATCGTCGGCATCCAGCAAGGAAGGAATTCCCAAATACTTTTCGGCAGTGCCAAAGGCCAGGCTGTTGTTTTCGTAAATATCCTCAGCCTTAAGTTGGTCAAATTGTATTAAATCTGGACGGAAGTAGTGGATGATCGCACAGAAGGCGAGTCCGTCTCGCCACGAAGTGGTCATATTCTCGACTTTGACTCCATTATATCCACTTGTTATAAGACGACACCAGTGCTCCAGGGCTTTAGTGCCACGACGTTCCATTTTCAGCTCTTGGCGTTTAAAAAACTAGGAAATTACTCAAAGTCATAAAAGTTTCAACGAATGGCAGAGTTCTTAAACAGGAGTGGCAACGGCATGTCACTTCAGCCTCGGATAAAATCGATTTGGATTTTCTTAAAGAAATCACATTAAAATGTAAACAAGGTGACTCAAACAATCAAGACGAAATCAGTCCATAAGTCAGAGCGAGACAGGCTAACAGGTTGTCGTGAGTATATCGATATTTCTAACTGCCGATTGTCGTTATAGATCTTCTACATTTCTATCTTTTTGTTCCTTTTCTAGTATTATAGTTTACAAACATCGTTTATTGTACTCCAGTGATTTACAGAAGAGCTGGAAATAAAATCGATTCCTTAATCAATTAACAGATTTTTTACAATTATGCAATACATCGATACAAATTTTCAGAATAGATTTAAATCAAAAACGTTTGAAAACTTCTTGGAAAGGGACGCGTATGCACTCGAGTGGATGAAATAAGTAATACTTATTAAGTATAGATAATTGATTAATTATTTTTAATTATATATTACAAATATATCAGTATCAAGCATATTAAACATACTACATACAAGTAATAACATTTTTATTTGTTATATTTTTTTACAGTGTGCTTAAAAATCGATATATTTAGTGGCTCGATGAACTCCGAATGGTAACACTGACGAGACCCGCAGCTATCGAAGTTACGCCGGCACGTGTAGTTAAGTAAAAAGTTCACTTTTTAGCTTTTCCCGAGAGCTCCAGTTTGCATTTAAGAACAAAAATGGTGAGTTAAATATGTATTACTTAACATCTAAGTGAGAACACAATTCATACCCAACTGCTATACGTGTTTCGAGAAGCTTCTACAACTAGTATACTGCAGCCTCCGGCGACTCGCCGGGGGACGACTGTTGTGTAATCAGTGTGTGTGCCTGTGTGTAAAACATTGGTTAATTTGATGGAGGCCTTTTCTTTTACCCATTACAGTCCGCCGCTATCAAGAAGATCATCCCCATGCTGGACCGCATTCTCATCCAGAGGGCCGAGGCGCTGACCAAGACGAAAGGCGGCATCGTTCTGCCTGAGAAATCGGTGGGCAAAGTGCTCGAGGGCACCGTTCTCGCAGTCGGTCCCGGCACCCGCAATGCCGTAAGTATTTCCCAATTATCTCTGAATGACAATCACCTAATTTGATTATTCTTCTGAACACAGAACACCGGCACCCACATTCCCATTGGCGTGAAAGAGGGCGATCGCGTTCTGCTGCCGGAATTTGGCGGCACCAAGGTCAATCTGGAGGGTGACCAGAAGGAGCTCTTCCTGTTCCGCGAGTCCGACATCCTGGCCAAGCTGGAGTAGATGTTGCCCATCCGGACATTGTCTCACAATTCTATGAATTCTATGTTTTTATTAGTACGTAACACTACACACAATCCCCAAAAATATAATAAACCGCTGATGCAATATTTTTGTTTGCAATGCGCATGGACCGCCAGTGAATAAACTTCGAGTTACTTGTTAAATAGTATAAAATGAATTCTAATTAAATAAAAACAGATCTTAGCAACCGTTCGAAACGCAAAAAAAAACAGGATAATCGTTAAAAAATATATATTTCAACTCCTACTTAAGATAAGGCTAAGCTAATCCAGCTTCAGGTTCCTCAGGCCATATACCTGGTTAAAGGCAGACCTCCGCTTGATGTCCGGCAGTCCCTCGACTGCCGCTCGTTCCCGGGAAATGTTAACCAGAGCCTCAAACGAACGCGGCTCCCAAATGGCCAGATCGGAAAGCATTTTCCTACAAATAATACTTTTAGAGCTGGTTTGGACGTATGTATATAAGGCGATACATACTTGTTGAGCAGGATATCTGAGCGGGCCAGCCCTTCCTTGAAGGTCTCCAGACCAACGCCATACTGCTGGCATCCTGCCTCTACACGCGTCGTCCAGAGCTGCGCCATGTCCAACTTCTTCAGCTTGCGTCCTTTGGTGGCGTAGGCCAATGCTCTGTGGACACTCCTAATAGCGAAGGAGTAGACATTGCGGGTACGGCTACGGTAATGCTGAAAGAGGTAACGAATGTAAGGATTTATTGTTTTTATTCTTGGAATGGAAATAATTCAAAACTTACCGCAGCCAGTTTAAAGATGCGCCGCTTGCGCCAGAACTCATCCGGACCGCGTGCTCGCACCATCAGGGCCAGGTTGAGGAACACCATAGCTGGATATTTGCAGAACTTTATAACTAATTCTTTGCCTGTTTGATTGATCTTAAGAATTATATTTATTTTTTACATAACCTGCACCGCGCTATTAACAGCTGCTGTTCGCTCAATCCGATAATTTATCGATAACACGTTTAATTAAATATTGATATAAAAATATAGCTCTTTAACATTACAGAAAGCAGTAATTCATCTTAGCTAATACACGTTTATAAATTCCCCTAACTTTTTTTTTTTATATTTACCCTATATCGATATTTACAAATCAGTTAAAGTATCGCCGACAGGACAGTAGACATTCGTTATGATAGGACTTAATGCCAAGAATTTCCCATTAAATATCGACACAATAATGTTTTATAAATGTTACAAAAGTAAAAAAAATTACGTCTGCCTTTGCACATTTTTATATGCTTTTACCGTCTCTTTTAGCTATGGTTCACTTTAAAATATATCGTTATCGGCAACTTGCCGGTTTATTTACATTTCGGTGCATCGAACCGAGCAAATGTTTTAAAAAAGTTAAATTTCCGTGATTTGTCGCACACCTGCTGCACAAATAGTATTCCGATCGAGACCTTATGTGTGCAAACAGCCCCCGCGTCCCCGCCGCGGGAGCAGGTGGCTCCCCCCACTGCACTTCGCTTTGCTATGATGGCCGAATCAGTTTATATTGCTTTGTTACTACCGCAGCTCTAATCCTGATCCCTTCGGTGTCGCAGATCCACTACGGAATCGTTCCCCAGATGTGGGGCGCCGTGCTGTGGGGACCGCTGCTGTACTACGCCCTGATCAACATGGTCATTCGTTTTGTACTAAGGAACCACGACTATCAGGTGACTCACACTCGATAAGGCTCACTTGTATCTGCTTTATTTACTAACTGTACCCTACCCACACAGGTGGCTATACGGGCGTCCTTCCTCGGCTTCGCCATGGCCGTGAGTGTGCTGGTGATCTGCTTTGCGCCCTCCGAATGGCAGCAGTTCGGCGTATATGGATGCTTCATGTCCATCTTCCACTACTCGGAGTTTCTAGTGATAGCCTACGCCAATCCGCGCACCCTCAGCCTAGACTCCTTTATGCTGAACCACTCGGTGCACTATGGACTGGCTGCGGCCGCTAGCTGGTTGGAGTTCTCGCTGGAGGTTTATTTCTTACCGGAGTTCAAGCGCTTTGGTTATATTTGGTTGGCGGGCGTCGTCCTGTGCTCGTTTGGAGAGGTTGTGCGCAAGGCGGCCATCATCACAGCCGGACGGAGTTTCACGCATTTGGTTAGTTTAAAATAATCTAGTTTGTGAAAGATGTTTAATGCGTTGCATACTCTACTTTTAACCCACAGGTCCAGAATGAGAAGCACTCGGACCACAAGCTCATCACGAACGGTGTTTACGCTTACTGCCGACATCCATCGTATGTCGGTTGGTTCTGGTGGTCCATTGGTACCCAGATCGTGCTGTTAAATCCGATCTGCATCTGCATCTATACACTGGTCAGTTGGCTGTTCTTCCACGATCGCATATATGTCGAGGAGTACTCCCTGCTCAACTTCTTCCAGTCGGACTATGTTCGGTATCAGAAACGAGTGCCAACGGGATTGCCCTTCATCCGGGGTTATCTGGTCGAGTAGCAGCCGATCTGGCGACCTACGGTTCAATGTCACAACATTGGTTTATTTTTTAGCTCTAGGTAAACAACGTACAGCCCAAATAAGCACATTGTATTTTTGAAAATAGGTTCTTTCTGATATTTTAGCGTATTTTTTTTCAATTCATATAAACTAGTCAAAGCCAATTTCTGATAATCTAATCTTTTAACGGGTCAAGGGATTGCAAATTTATGGGGCTTCTAAATCACACATTTCGGAACAGCTCGATTACCTTGTCAAGCACAGACAATAAGACTTGTGATATTTGGCATATGGTGTCGGATTTCTGACAAAAACCGCTGAAGTTGAGGGAAATTGGGGGAGGTTATGCTCACTTCTATTCTATCTATTCTTTTAAAAATAGTTTTTTCCGAGATAACTTTTCCCTTGATGGCCCAATGGATGAGTATTATTAAATATGTTTACTAATTTATGATACTAAACTTTATCATTGCTACTCTCGCCAGCGGTGTTACAGGTGTTTTCGAGTATTTTGTTGATAATCTAATCTGGTGACGACTCCCTCCTAGCATTGCTTACATTAGCAATCGGCTAGATATTTATAATTTATTGTGGCTGACAAATCGGCCTAATAAGGCGATGAAGCGACGTCTTTCGTAATCGGATAATGGCTTATAAGTATCTGTACTGAAACGTGCTTAATAAAATGTTGAGGCAATCCCCACGTATTCCTATCTGGCAGTGAAAACAAAGATTTCAAGTTGTGCAAACTGTTGGCTTGTGTGTGATTCTCTCGCGTGTGTGTCACTCTTTTGTTTTATTATCAATTTAAATTCGAATATTGCTCTATCTATAAGACACAAGCCTCACACTCTTGTCCGATCCACATGTGTGTGTATGCTTGTGTGTGGTGTGCCTGAGGGTGTGTTATATGTACAAACAATTATCAGTGTTAACAAAATGTCTTAGTCACTCTCATTTACTTAATTAACAATTGCAAATCTTGCTGCGCTTTGCTTGCCTCTTTTTCCGACTCCGACTTTCCTTCGCCTGTAAGGTTTCTGTAGCTTTCGCTTCTCAGGGTTTACTCGGTAAACTCCGGCTTGCCATTGTATGTGCAGCCCGGATTCTTAATTATGTGCCCGGCCGCATAGTTGCCACACCGGATGCAGACGTCCAGCGATTTGCCCTGCACAAACTGCGACAGGAATCCGCCAACAAATGCATCCCCAGCGCCATTGGTATCCACAATCTCATGCACCGCCAATTTTGTGACCGGGAACTCCTGCACCGAATCCTGCTGTATGAGCAGCACAGGATCGCAGCCCTGCGTGAGGATGGCAATGCGTGGCCGCGACGGATTTAGCTTGTCCATTGCCACCAGACGTTTGCCAATCTCGCGCAGATCCTCGGTCGGCCATTCTTGAGCCTCGGCAAAGGCATGCGCCTCCGCTTCGTTGCCGAAGATGATGTCCACGTAGGGCAGGACGGCCAACAGCGGTGCCATGTAGAATTGCGATATGAATGGTGCGCTGAGGTTCATTAGGAACGGTCGCTGATTGGCATGGGCGGTGGCGGCCACCTTCATGATGCTCGGCGGGTTAACGGTGAGGAAAAAGCCCTGTTGGAACAAATTGATGATTAATCATGTTTTTTTTTTTAGTTCTAAGTGACCTTTATCACAGTAAAATACAAAAGTAATTTGAGTAAAGTAGAACTATAAGAGCTTAAAAATATAGTATAGTATTATAGCTGTCGGAAAACATCTAGCTCATGGGCTATAGATATGGTTTTCACAATAATACGTTGATTGTTTTAAAAGCTCCCTCGTTCAATTTGAGTCCTACATACATATGTAGACAAATATTTATGGAATTGCACTTAAATCTATAAACGTAGTTCCCAAAGAGGAAGTTGAATAACTTGTGTGGTAAATAACTTGAGGCTAAAGAAACCTTAAGTGCTTGGCTCTTTAATCGCTGAGAAATAACTCACTTCCCGTCATTAATTAATTACTTCCGCAAAGGAATCTACGCTTCCACTTACCGAAATATAGTAGTATAAGGCGTTATCCACCAGGGCCTTATTTGCGGGCTCCTCCAAGTGGTCGATGGTGAATTGATTGGCCGCCGCCAAATTGGCACAGAGTGATCGATGTGTTCCTGTAATTAGGACAGCACAGGTGCCCGTTGGCACATCCTTTTTCACCTGATAGTGAACATCGAGACCAGCGGCGCGAGCCTTGTCCGCCAGAATATCAGCGTACCTATCCTGGCCGACGCACCCAAAGAAAACAGCCACCTTGGGCTGCCCAAGGATCCACTGGGCGATCCTCAGCGAGTTTTGTACAGATCCGCCTGCCAGGAATTCAGCCTGGAAGCAACCGACCAGCTCCTGGTAAATGGGCATGTGTCGCTCCTCAGCGAGTATCGCATCGTCCTCCTTCATGGCGTACTTCTTGAGGAAATCCATCGGCACGATGGCAGAGATGTCCAGCAGCGGATTACCGCAGCCCACCAGGATGCCTTCTCTGTGGGGAAAGCGGAATAACAGGAATTATTATTAGCATTATCTTCTAAAACTAGACGAGTCGATTCCAGCCCCAGACCTAACGTTGCGGTCGCACATGTTTCTCTTCTGAGGGCCTGACGCTAATGTGCCCAATTAACGATTCCATTCAGCATCGAGTACAGCCAGTGCGCTTTCAGCGCAATCAGCTGGCGATGAACCTCGGAGATAGCCCCAACCCCCCAGAGGAGGAAGAAAGCATAGCGGTTGGAATATTGGGCATACGACTGGGTCATGACCGCCACAAGTTTGAAGGGGGCTCTTTAAATATTATAGTAATAAAGACTTATATACCGCAAATACTGAATGGAAATATAAAATAAATCTGCATAAAAATGATCAAACTAAAAGAAAAGTCAAATTTAAAGATTCTTAAATGTTATCATTCAACTTTGACTATGCACCGAAACCTTTATGTCGGTGACAGGCATTATCACTTATGGGGGACGCCACTGTGGGCTTATTTTCGCCGCCTTCGAATCTGTTAATGCCAAGAATTCGCTCTCCTTATCAGCCGCATAGTTAAGATCCCACAGCTCGTAGCGCGCCGATAGAACACGCACAGCAACTAGCCCCGGGTACATTTATACATAATATACCTCCACGGGCTTGTTAATTCATTCATATGTGCTCCCGTGGCGTATCTTACGGGTCAACATTTGGAGAATCTACAACAATCCAGAATCCAGATAACGAAGGCAAACAGAACACGCGCACACAGACTACCGAGGCACACGATTTTCACATGCCGCTGTAAATTTCGGCAATTACTTGCGTTTGGGTGCCTGTGTGCGACAGAATCGGGAGCACATGGTGGTTTCTTTTTTTTTTGTGTGTGATTAATAATAAAACTACACGAATACCGCCAACTACAGCAACAACTTACTGTAGCGTGGTCGTCATTCTCCTCGTTGTTGTTCTTGCTGCTGCCTTCGGCTGCCTTCTTATGTAAACATAAACAAGTTATTGCACTTCAGATCACCAGCACGGGGCTTCAACTCGATTAACTCGCTCTCCGGCGGCGGAACTGTGTTGTCGGAAATAGTCTAGCAGATATATTTATAGGTATTTCCAGGGGGTAATTGTCGGAAGCGCGAGTTGCGGGCGGTTGGGAGAATTTGGGATTGTTTATGTTAGTGTTACCAGGTGACACGGGCTCAGCGGATGAATGATCTATGACTAACGCCTGCTTCCTAAAAAGAATTGGGATTTTCTGAATACACTGAGAAATTTAAATGCTGTTGTCAAAAATGTACAAAAAATTAGAAATTCTCCCATGAAAACTAAGAAGAAAAAACTAAACCAAGCCAAGTTACAATCAAAAAAACACTGAAGACTTCGCTATTTTTGAGCCAAAAATGTACCCATTTTTATACAAAACATTAAAGGGGTTACATCGTCAACATTTAAAAAAATTGACCAAAAAATTGAAATCGAGTTTTGAATGCAGAAATGTTCTCCATTAAAAACTAAGAAGAAAAAACCAAACCAGACTGAAATCGGTTGAGTTTAAGCCAAATTACAATAAAAAAACCATTTAAGGTGTCATTGATTTTTTAGCCCATTAAAAAAAAAGAAAGGGGTCAAAGATGACAAAAAATTTTACAAAAATTAGAAATCTAGTTTTAAATGCAGAAATGTTCTAAATTAAAAACTAAGAATAAAAAACCAAACCACACTGAAATCCGTTGAGTTTAAGCCAAGTTACGATCAAAAAACCATTTAAGGTGTCATCGCTTTTTAAGCACATTAAAAAAAAAAAAGAAAAGGGGTTACATCGTCAAAATAGACAAAAAATTTAAAAAAAAATTAGAAATCTAGTTTTAAATGCAGAAATGTTCTAAATTAAAAACTAAGAAGAAAAAACCAAACCACACTGAAATCCGTTGAGTTTAAGCCAATTTTTTTAAAAGAAAGGGGTTACATCGTCAAAATTGTCAAAAATTGGACAAAAATTATAAATCGAGTTTTGAATGCAGAAAAGTTAACCATTAAAAACTAAGAAGAAAAAACCAAACCAGACTGAAATCGGTTGAGTTTTAGCCAAGTTACGATCAAAAAACCATTGAAAAAGTTCGCGATTTTTTAGCAAAAAATACTCCCATTTTTTTCAATAAAATGAAAGGGGTTACATCGTCAAAATTGTCAAAAATTGGACAAAAATTATAAATCGAGTTTTGAATGCAGAAAAGTTAACCATTAAAAACTAAGAAGAAAAAACCAAACCAGATTGAAATCGGTTGAGTTTAAAGCTTAGTATCCACTTCCAAATTTTGTCACGCAGCGCAAAAATGTTTATTCTGTTGAAGTGTGACCGCTCTTTCTATTCGTTGTTCGGCATTTATTGAGCGCCAATGATGCGGTCATACTTTGTTGACAACCGGCAATATTTGAAACAACACACACGTTCGTCTTTTTATGATTTGTTTTAGATTAATAATGGTCCCTAATCTATTGGCTAACGTTCTGGTGGCTGCGCCTGCCTTGGACAACTACTAGTACATGTCCAAGGAACTCGGATAATTGTATATGGGCTCTTTTAGGCAAGGGTGGGATCCGTTCAGGGAGAAACATGATGGCACCAGTGGCCATACCCATGGAGTAGTAGCTGGATTTCCTGAGCCAGTTCCA